>JACXGK010007130.1:8172-26392 GCA_016801125.1 Novumbra hubbsi | reverse complement strand
ACACATGGGACTGATCAAGTGACCCAGGAAAAGGAGAGGAGGGGGACTGGCCAGAAGGGTCCGGCAGACTTCCTGGCGCCGGACACAACAACACCATTCTCATCTCCCTTGGAAGAGGTCACCAGATGGTTCACCCCAGGGCTGGGGGCTGCCCACGAGACGGACACTCCGGAAGCACGCGCAGAAAACGTCTATGCAACTGTGTGTGCGTCTAGCGAATTGTATGCGCATTGTGTGGAAAGGGGGGCTATTTAAAGGGGTCCGATGTGAACGGACTTGAGATCTACATGTCCGGCGAGACAGATCTCCGGGTGCGCATTCGTAATAAAGGTGTATGATTTGGGAAGACTTGAACGGCGTGGACATTCTCTGATTTGCAACCCGGGGGGAAACTTTAGTTCGTACACCGTCAATAAGAGAGCCAAGCACACATTTCTACATTATTCTGCAAATTTGGTCCATATCAGAGGGGATGTGGAACTTTTCCAGGAGTTGTGAGTGTTGTAATATGGCCTTGTATATAAATATATATGTACATGTATCTTTATCACGTTCTCTTCCTCTTGGTTTCTTTCCCAGGTTCTCATCTACTCTCCCTTTATTTTCTCTTTCACATCCCCCAAATACTTTGTTTCCAGTGCTTTATCTCTCTGTAGTAGACACCATTTTCTGCGTGTCCCTAATCTGCAGGTGTTCACAGGTATTCCCGCCCACCAGAGTTATCTCCGCCCACCAGATTTAGCTCCACCCACCAGAGTTATCTCCGCCCACCAGAGTTATCTCCGCCCACCAGACGTATCTCCGCCCACCAGAGTTATCTCCGCCCACCATGAGAAGCAGCAGGCAGACGCTCTTCTCTTTCCCCCAAGCACATTTACGTCGTAGCTTTCCCTCTGTGGTAAATCCTCTTCTCCAGCAGAAGTAAGGGAGAGACGCCATTGTTTATCCACCTGACAACTAAAGAGACAACATGAGTCTGCATGCGGTGAGAAAAATACTAACTAGAAATCTCCGTAGGTTCAGCTGCTCCACAACCTTCCCCTCCTGTCCTCCTCTTGCACACCCCCTCTCCCCTCTGGCCCAACTGCAGCCACCACAACTTGGTCTCATGCCAAGCGAATGACCCTTTTTTTTTCTGTCCAAAGGACAAACACTCTCATTCAATAGGAGGCGATTGGAGGCAAATCAAACTTTGTCTCTCGTGATGGAGCGCAGGGAAATTGAAATCAACTGCCGCTCACAGTCAATGGGGATCAGAGCCACACTGTGATGACAGCTGAAACAAACGCCTAATGCTAGCAGAGCGCCATAGAGGGGGACGGGGTGCAGTACTGGATGCCTCACTCATATCTATCTGTAGTCAATGTGTCTGTGCTTACTGGAAATGTGCCTGGGGTGAAGGGGGTGGAAAGGGAAGAACAGGAGGCTGGAGGGTGTAGTTGGCCAATCGCTGACCACTGTCAGAGGTTAATTGGTTAATGGAGGCGGCTCATCTCAGATGAATGGGGAGTTTCAGTTAAGGCTGTGAAGGTTGCAGCACACACTAACATAAATATTCACTGCTCAAAATATACATAAAACATATATATAATATATATATACATACATATATATTGTTCTCTCTCTCTCTCTCTCATTATTACTTCACAAACAAAAACTTTCTGAAATTGAACTTGGTTAAGCTAATAGATTAATTGCACGATTAATAATAATTAGACAAGGGGAGAAAACGATGTCCTATTTGATATTTTAGTCGAACTACAACATTCGTGAGAGGTTAATTGGTTAATGGAGGCGAACTACAACATTCGTTAACTGGTTAACATGTAGGCTATGGCAAATATGGTTGAATGTTCAGAAACACTATAATTCACAAGATCTGTGCTACTATATGGTTTTGGTTTATACCAGCGGAGTCAGGGAAACTTGATGGGCAAGCAAATAATAAAAACATTCCTGAAAACACATATTTAATGAGACGTGACGTCGCCCAGCACTGTCATGGCGATGAGACAGATAAGTCCAGGGGTGTAATCACAGAGAACGTGTGTTGGAGCTCACAAATGTTTTAGTTTTAGCATTCAAAAATGTGGTGACACTGATTTCTCTTTAAAGATCCGATGTCCAAATTAAGCCATGGATTTGAGAGGGACACGACACGCTTTATAGTTTATATATAGTAGAAATAAAAAATGAATTGTAGCAAAAAGAACCACTAAAATTCATCTGAGGTGAGTCATTGTACATGTCAATGTTGGAGTGGTGTTTGTGGCTGACGTGGATCAAGAGCAGCATTAAATCAAAATGTTGCCTTTGTTGTCCATGAAGGGTTTATGCTAATTTAAACGGTTATAGCACAAAAACTATAACCACTGGTATTTATAACTTTAATGTTCAAAAGCAGTAGCAGATCAAAAATATTGCTGATTTAAGTCATATTTGTTGAACTTATAGTATAAAATGTACATCTTGATGCAGATGGGTTTGAATTCTCAATGCTGCACATTTTAGCAAAAACTACAACTACCACAGAAAACTAAATAATGATCTGAAACACAAATTATCCAGTATGCAAACTACATTATATAGCATCTATTTCATATAGGGCTCCAACAACTAATCAATAAAAATGGATAACGTAGATAAAAAAAATTGTTTGTCATTATTGATTAGTTGGGTCTGCGCAAGACACAGAAAAAAACATTTTGAAAGATGGCAGAGGGTACACCGGAGGGAAGTCGCATTCGAACAAAAACGTATAAAGTATGGAACCACGTTACGTTTAGGAATTCAACGAAAACAGTTTGTTGTAAAATTTACAAAGCAGAACTGTCATGGCACGGAAGGGCGAATGTAAAGCATGAACATGTAAAGCATAAACATGTGAAGCGTGAACATGTAAAGCGTGACCATGTAAAGCGTGAACACGTAAAGAGTCAACACGTTGTAGCCGTGATGACACAATATGAATAGCGCTCAAGACGACAGGAGTTTGTAAATTTGTATTTATGGAGTAACGGTTTACATTGAGAAATTGTTCTTCTTGAACGCATGGCTGAGTTAACATTAAACGTCAAGTTTCTCACCAACAACACGGTTATCTACTTGAGCATGCAGAATGTGTGTAGTTGAGCAGCTCCAGCCGTACCACGTTATTTATGAATTAACCCATTACTGTCAAATTTGGTGAGTTCTATATTGCTTCACAACAGAACCGTCGAGGCATTTAAATGCAGTACAGTTTCCATTAACATTTCCATTATCAATCCACCATCTTTAATATACCCTGGAATGCATTTCCAACAATCTTGAAAATGATATTATGATTAAACGTTAGTTTTTGCACATTACTTTATTTGTTTTATAACTACAGTCTACAATTGATTAATGAAGGCATTGTAAAACGATAAGAAACATTCAGAAATAATTTCAATTAATTCTGGAATTTAATCTGATTAATTGATTAATTGAAGTAGTAATCAACAGATTAATCAATTATCAAAATAGTTGTTAGTTGCAGCCCTAATATCCTAGATTTATATTCAGGTGTGTCATAGCAAAGGGGGTGGATATACAGTGGGGAGAACAAGTATTTGATACACTGCCGATTTTGCAGGTTTTCCTACTTACAAAGTATGTATCATGAGGAAGGTGAGGGATCAGCCCAGAACTACACGGCAAGACCTGGTCAATGACCTGAAATAAGCTGGGACAACAGTCTCATAGAAAACCATTAGTAACACACCACGCCGTCATGGATTAAAATCCTGCAGCGCACGCAAGGTCCTCCTGCTCATGCCAGCGCATGTCCAGGCCCGTATGAAGTTTGCCAATGACCATCTGGATGATCCAGAGGAGGAATGGGAGAAGGTCATGTGGTCTGATAAGACAAAAATAGAGCTTTTTGGTCTAAACTCCACTCGCCATGTTTGGAGGAAGAAGAAGGATGAGTACAACCCCAAGAACGCTGCTGCAGTGTGTGCAAACCTGGTCAAGAACTAGAGGAAACGTATGATCTCTGTAATTGCAAACAAAGGTTTTTGTACCAAATATTAAGTTCTGCTTTTCCGATGTATCAAATACTTATGTAATAAAATGCAAATTCATTACTTAAAAATCATACATGTGATTGTCGGGATTTTTGTTTTAGATTCTCTCTCTCACAGTTAAAGTGTACCAATGATAAAAATTACAGACCTCTACATGCTTTATAAGTACGAAAACCTGCAAAATCGGCAGTGTATCAAATACATGTTATCCCCACTGTATATGCAATCAATTATTTTTCAGTTTTATATTCGAAAGAAAATTTTGAACAATATTTCAATTTCATTGTCATTATTGACATTATGTGGGTTTTTAAGTTGATCAGTGTCAACATCTTTAAATTTAATTTGATTCCAAGTCATAACAATAAAATATGTACATTGACATTTATTGTCTTTTAAATTCAAATAAATTATTCACTACTGTGATTCTGCACATTTTAAAGTGTGTTTGGGGCTTTAACAGACCAAGACTTGTAATGAATCCAAATACTTCCCATACAAGTACTTCCCGAGCTTTTCTGCACACATTGAACAGTTCAAGTTACATAAGTATAATTGGCATCACAAAAGCAGTATACAAGCAACCCATTCCAGACCATGCCAAGCTGGGGAAATGAAATCGACTGCCACTCAAAGTCATTCAGGATCAGAGCCACACTGTGATAAGAGCTGAAATAAAGACCTAACATCTAACCAGAATCAAAGTCACTGTCAAAACATCACCAATGACACGATCCACAAAACAGCGTGACAGAGATGCACTACGAGACAAACCCGTTGGATGGCACAATGTGCATCTGAAATGACTCACTAGCTGCAAAGTAGTACACACATTATCACCGCGTCACAGGGCAATGAATAACAATAGTGCGGTACGTAGGGAATAGGGTGCCGTTTTGGATTTCCGCCAACAGTATCTATCTAAGGTCAATGTGTCGGTTTTCACTGACATTGTGGATAAGGGGGATGGAGGACTTAATTGGCCAATCGCTGTCCACTGTGAGGTTAATTGGGGCTGCTAATCTCAACGGGAGGGGAAGTTTCAATTAAGACTGTGAAGGTTGCAGCACATGCGCGCTCACACACACACAAAACTACAAAAAAGTTAAGACCAGTGAAAGGGAGAAAGGTATCCCTCGTCTTATCAACGCTTAGCAGTCTTATGGTTTATGATTATAATTGAACAGACCTCCCACTCCCTCAATAATCCTTATATACATGCCTTTTAAGAATGTCTGTGTTTACAACCCCCTTACAGGAAGTGAAGTTATCTCATATCATTGTTGGAACTGTACATTATAGACTAACAGTGTGTATAATCATAAAACGTGTATTAACTACCCGATTGTATGGGGTTAAGAACGGAAAACATTACTACATCCTGGGTCGGGCCTGGGTTTGGTCTGGTCTGTGATTATGGTCTGTCTGGCCTGGGTCAGGTATGGTCTGTGTCATGTCCGGGTCTGTGTCAGGTCTGTTCTAGGTTTTTGGACGGTCTGTTCTGGATGTGTGTCAGGCCTGACCTGAGTCAGCTCTAGTCTGCATCTGTCTGAGTCTGTCTGTGTCTGTATGTGTCAGTCACTCTGTGTCTGGGTATGGGTCTGCGATACCATATTACATTACAGTACCAAGGCATAATAGTTTGATAATATATACATAAGCAATTATATTTCACAGTAGCGATTAGGGATACATTTATTACGCTGTTCATTGCAAGCGGACTGCCGACCTGAGATGAACAATTGCCTGAGGAGGACGAGTAACCTCCAGTACTAAATATATGATAGCTGATGGTAGTCATGAAACCGCAATACCGGGAGAGACATCAGATCAACAGAGGTATTCCCACGTGTCGGCCACGTCTGGATTCAAAGGCTTCTGTCTGTCAGGCTTCCATTAGCTCTGAACATCTGAACTTCAGTCAGTCAGTTTTGTCAGTCCTAATCCAAAGTGGATTTGCAACAATCCCGACCTGTTTGGAACATCTGAAGGCAAACATGTGATGGGTGCAGACTTTGACGGAAGGCAGTATAATGCGTATGTTATGACAGAGTAGGAGACGAGTGAGATGGAAGTAATGATTGATCCTCTAGCCAATGCGCTGGTCTTGATCTGCTCTCAGTCTGGCTGCTTTGTCCACATCAATGGCAAGAGATCCAATGGGAGTCGAGCATGAAATGAAACCAAACCTTACTCTGCGTCTTTGAAAATTGTGTACACGTTGAGCAAGGGGAGACCAATTTAATTTATCCAATGAAAATAAATAGGCCTTGAATCTCTGGGGAACAGGGAGGGTGTGTGTGTGCATGGGGGGGGGGGTCTTACTGGAATGGCAGACACATCAGTTCCTCAATTATTCTCCCTCTCGCAAGCCCCGCCATTTCTGTCTCTCTCCGTCACTCTCATTCCCACTCTGGACAATCTTCCCTTGTTCTGCATGGCCAATATCAATCCATTGGCCTTAAATCGCCTGTTATGTATCCGTCAATGTGTATGGTCATTGATTACACATGAATCCCTCTCCTCTCTCTCGTACCTCGGCTATGCAGGGAACTCCAGGCGAACAGGCTACGGATGGCCTCGTATAATATATAACTCCAGGCAAACCGGCTACGAATGTCCTCGTATAATATATAACTCCAGGCAAACAGGCTACGAATGTCCTCGTATAATATATAACTCCAGGCAAACAGGCTACGAACGTCCTCGTATAATATATATCTCCAGGCAAACAGGCTACGAACGTCCTCGTATAATATATACCTCCAGGCAAACAGGCTACGAATGTCCTCGTATAATATATAACTCCAGGCAAACAGGCTATGAATGTCCTCGTATAATATATAACTCCAGGCAAAAAGGCTACGAATGGCTTCCCTGTGTTGACTTGTTGAAGAGTAGATGGTTTTCACAGATCAAATAGTGGCCTTTGCCTCTTCCGCAAAAAACGACCGGTAATGTAGTTAACCGCCTCACGGTACAATAAGGCCGTGCATTCTCGAGGAGCCGGTGCTTCATCATTCAGTATCAGCTGTGGCTGGTGGCAGAGTCAGGAGGACGGGGCTGGAACGGGATCAATGGAATGGTATCGACACCTCTCATTCCCTTCCTGCCATCGTTTGTTTTTCCCGGTAGCAGAAGACAGTGAGGCAGGGAAGAGGCATAGAGATGTTCTGGGAGAAGCTGATAATCCACAGCTCCCTCTTCGGTGGAAAGAATGGAAGGATTGGATCGGGGGTATTACCAAGGTGAACCCGGGGAAGTTAATCCCCCACTCTGTTTACACTTCTGCCCCTAAGAAGCTTGTGGCGCGAAGGCGAGGCTGGCAAAGCCACTAGGGGGTAGAGATTACCCTGGGAAACACAGGGCCCATCCCAAAACGCCCATCCTCTGTTTCGGTTCACCGCCGTTCCCCAGGCGTCTTGGATTAGTAAGGGAACAGGGTGCTGTTGGGCACACAGATAGACGTCTCAACACCGCTCCTCGTGCCAGGACAGAGAGTCATCCCGGATCCTATCGTGATCCCAGCTCTCCCTCAGCCACTCCAGAGACCTGAATACCCAATGAATGCCCTGGCACAGAGGCGGCGATGTCAACAGGACCGGCTCATTTCAGCCCCGGCACCTTCATACCTTTAACGCAATTAGAGGACTCGGGGAGCTCCAGGACATCGATCTGGACTGAGACGCTCGACGGGAGGCAGGGTATCGGCCAAAAAGGGCAGAGCGACGAGGTTTAACGCGGTAAAAAGCGCAAAAGGGGAATGTGAAGGGGAGTGGGGGAGGGGGGAGGGGGAGAGGGAAATGTGACAGTTTCTAGCGTGTCATTTAACAACATTGCTTTAAAATTCACTCGTGACGCTGTGCGATCCAGACGGGCCAGAAATTGAGCGTGTTAAGTGCTTGACATTCAGCGAGGTAGAAGTTGAATGCTCCCTGATGCTGCTCCTAGCTGTAATTTACTGCCAGGCTGCAGGAATACTTGGGTGAATAGGAGGAATAAAAACGGGGATGGCAGAGGAATAAAGAGAGCGGGTGAAAAAAAAGAGGAGAGAGATTGAAGTGGGCTGGAAAATGTGTGATTGGTGATGACCCCTGGTTTCTCAGGTAGCAGCCGACTCTGGATGTTCTCTGACAGGTTTCTCACAAAATCACAGAGAGAAGAAGGGTGGTACAGGGCTAGACGGAAAAAAAAGCCCAGCTGGGGAGAGAGAGAGAATGCACTGGAGATAAATGAAAATACTTTCTGGGTAATAAAAAAGAGGGTCCGAAATTTGACAGTGTGACGCAGGAAGCGAGGCGCTTCTTGCATCTTTACTGCTCTTCAGCAAAGGTCCCTGAATTGCCTGCTATTACTTATAACACATTCATAGGTTCTATTCACAGAAATCCAAGTTTGGCGTGAATACTTAGCAGTAAGAGTGAAACGCTCCGCGTCGCCTGATACTCCCAAGGTAATGTAAAAGAAAGTGTGGCATTTATGCCAAAGTTGCAAAGCAACATCCAATACAAATCAAACATTTGTCCATGTTTTTATTCGATTGATTTTGCGAACTAGGGCGGTCGAGCAGAGCTTGCCTCCAGCCGACTGCCATCTTCCCCCCAGAGATTATAAATAAACTAGAGAAAATATACAGTATCTTAAAAAAGACTACAATTCAATTAATAAGTTCTCTTCATTGTGTTGCCTTTCATTCTTTCGATAGGAATTACAGTAGTACGGAAGCAATTAGTCAATGTTCTCTGTTGCCTGGCATGCTTGCTAAATATGGCTAACAGTCACAACCTCACACCTAAAATAACAGCAAAGAAGTTGAATTCCATCTAGTTAAGTTGCTTCTATTCACATTAGGATACAGCCATCACAATGAGCACACAATGCACAATTATACGTACATAGACATATCTACAAAAGTATCCTGTTCAAGACACTGCTCAATTGTCATATCAGACACTAGTCTAGAAGCTAGGTAAATAGTTTTGCTATGCCAAAGTTTTTAAATATTACTTGCTGAAAATGACTGGTAAAACTAGTAGGGTGGGTGAGGATTTGACAGCATAATGCTGCTTGCGGAATTACCGCGCCTTGACGAAATACATTACTCACAACTTTATGACAATGGTTTCCCCAAAAGTAAGTCATACATTACTTGTATGATGACAGTCTCTATTAGGACTATGAGGTACAAGTTCGCTTTTTGATCTTTGGTTTAACATTCATTTTCACTGCATGTATGACGACTTTGAGGTCATCAATTTCACTATCTAAGACTGTCATCGATTGTTTTACTTTACCTTGTTCTTTACATGGCTGATAAAATATATTGCTTCATGAGTGCCAGGTGCCCCTACTGTTCATGACCTGGTTTTGATATGGTAAGCACTTTACCAACTGAGATACATGAACTCTTCCTGTTGGCAATGCTCCATGCACATCCAAACCAAGCAAATTATTCAGAGCGCTGCAGTTTGTTTGGAGTTCAACCTTCCAAAATCCACCATATCACCCTGCTCCTGTGCACACTCCTCTGGCTTCCAGATAAAATCCTCTTAATGCTCTTTCTAGAATTCTAAACCATTCATAAACAATGACTTCACAGTGATGTGGCACACAGTGGAGTTAAGGTAGCATGGTGACTGTGGGACTGATTGCCTTTTGTAAGAAAAAGAAAATGCACAAATAAAAAAAATAAAACTCCATTATTTTTGTGTGTCGTGTTGTGTCTTAGTCACGCTTGAAGATATTGGCTTCCAGTACCACTGTGTTTGTTGTGCTCTATATTCCAGGAAGTTCATTGATCTCTAGGGCCTAATCTAATTGTGTAGAGTGGCACGGTGGCAGATCTAAGTGACCTAGGGGAATGGTTCCATACACTCTGTTCTACATTCTGTTAGGGCATCCCTGGAGATTCAGTTAGAACCCCCACAGTTTTGTAGAAGCTGTTGTGAGGATACATCGAATTAATACTGATAGAATAAGGGATAAGGCAATACTCCTCATAGTCTAGATTCTCAGAACTCTAACAATTCAACAAAACTGAATAAATTCTGGTGAAGAAAAATATATGTCTTCAGTTACGGTGGATGAAAAAAGCTATATCTGAAATCTGGATTAGATATTGATCAGTATGGAGAACACTTAGTTGCCCCTGAACTGTTTTTCTCAGCCTCTTTAAACCACTCTATGAAAGAGTGGGCAATAAAACAATATAAAATGTGTAGGCTACATTATATTAGATATCTGAGAAGAAACAAATACATGGAATATGATCTGCAAGTGCTTAGAAGCATCAAGAAAAGCAGGATCATTCTGTCTGCCTTTGGCCTAGCATGTCCTGCATTTATTATATATGCAATCCCAGCCAATTTCTACTGATTGCTATTCATTTGCTATTCTATTGTAAGTAATGCATATTGTATTACATCATTGCAATTTGTATAGTATGGGGCTTAACACCAGTGCTGGTGTTTAAATATATTCCCTGTTTCCTCTATTAGGGGGCAAAAAACCATAATCATCCTTCCAACTTCCAAATCATCCTTCCAACATCAATCAAACTTCCGATTTTCTTCATCTGGGTGTACATGTGTGTATTGTATCTACTGCAGGACAATACTATACTCAGTTCTACCAACACTCTTGCACATTGTCCAAGACCACAAGTGGGTTGCACTGTTTTTGTACTGCAGTAGTCATTACACTGGGCTATTGACCCCAATTGAACACAAGAGCTACACTACAAACTGTTGAAAACAGCCAACAACTTTTGCTGGCAACTTAAACACATATTTATCAAAAACAATCTGGCGATGGTGACAAAACAAATTATGCCAGACCTTTAAAAACAACACCCTGTGTTGTTTTCAGCAATTGCAGTTTTTTGTATTTATTTTAGAAATGATACAGCAAGACACCCACCCACACTCACACACACACACACACACACACAATTAAAGCTGTTTAGTCGGACAGATTGAAAACATTTCTCGTTCTCCCTTATCCTGAACTCAATTATATTTTACAAGGGATGAAATCCCCTGTTAATTGCAGCCTTTCCACAAGGAAAAATATTTGCCCCGGCCATGTATATTACGTTCTGCATGTAGAGGCTTCATCTAATATTTGAAGTTATTGCAAATTGATTTCACATACTGGAGCAGTGGAGGCAGTGTTTCCGTCCCACGTCAGTGAAACTGATTGAATAGTTCACATTATCTCTCCACTCTCCGCTGGCTAGTTAGAAAAACAATTTTCGGAGGAAATTTCATTACTGGTGACAATTGGAAATACAGGACATAGTGACTGACCATCGTTACAGAGATACAGACATAAGAGAAGGGAGAAAAGGAGGTGTTAGGATGTAGTCATTACACTAAAGCAACCCCCACCTCACCATCCCACAGCTGTAAGACACCCAGAGACCTTAATGTGACGTGTGTAGACAGTTGTGACATATCACCCATTATGTGTATTGTCATGCACTGATTTAGACAGAGAAGGACTTCACATGCAAGCACCTGACCCCGGACGCCATAAAAATTTGCAATTAGCGAGTAGCATATCACACTGCTCTCACGGACAGTGACTCACGTGCCTGCAAACAAGCCAGTAGCATCTCTGTACGGCCCTGGTGTGAACAAGGAGAAATCATGCCGTCACAGACGCCACAGCGGACGCCCACGCTGCACTCCACTTCTATCAGCGACAAACCCGGAGACGGGGCTCCAGTTGGGATGTGAAACTGTTGAGCGGAACGGCGTGGTTACGACTGGCGCAGGGTTCCGTTTACTAGAGTATCCTGCACCGGCCCCACAACCTCAAACCTAGAGAGTACCTTTTGGATGAGAACAACTTTTTTTTCCCCAAACAATTTCAACCATCGAACATCCAGTCACTTCTACGGCTAGACATGTGGGTTCGATGGCCACAGTTGGCCGGAGAATCTGACGAATGACGTGGTAAGAACAAATCAAGGGTATATGTATTCCCACTAACCAAAGAACGTTGAAAATGCATATACAATACTGTCATCCTTCCATCACACGAGACTCCACCCACTTACTGAAACCACCTGGGTGCTTCATCTTAATAAGCAGTGGTCTCCGGTGGGGACTGCATTTCTGGAGGTGTGAATAAACTCCTGGATAAGGCTGTGTAGGTCAAGCAGAGTAATCCTTGATAGGCCTGTTCTTAGACTCCCCTAAAATCTTAACCTGAAATAGGTCAGCTCTTATGGCCAGATTAGAGTTAGTCAGGACCTTATCTGAGATGAAGGGGAAGTGGAGAGTCCAGACCCAATAAGTCGTTTTGAGAGAAGCCCAAAAGATGAGGTTACAATTTCCCTCAGTGTTTTTCTTGGCATCACTGTTCTTAAACGCTTTGCAATGGCTATTTTAGATAGACATTAAGCTATTCTGTGTGTCTTTTTATTGACTTTTCATCCATCCTTCTTCCCTGTATATCTCTCAGCGTCTCTCCTCACTCCCACTTCTATTCTGGGCCAATTCTGGCTCTAGTCGGGAAGCTTGGCTCAGGTTGGTGTCATGCACAATCCCACCCCACTAAAAGAGTGTGTCAGTTCGTCACCAAGCGAGATCCATATAAGCGTGTGTGTTATGGTGCAGACTATGTGCTGTTGTTGAGGCAGTGAGGTGTGTAAACCCCCAGTGGAATACACACATCCTCCCAGGGGGACGACATCAGGGTGTCTGCAGGTTTACAAGAACAGACCCTGGGCTTTGCCAGGCACAGCATGTCCCCATATACCATGGATGAATCCCAAAATGACATAATGTCTCATATACTTTATCATGCTCTACTTCTGACCAGAGCACAAGGACCTCTGTCTGAAGAATGCACTCTGTCTGTCCGCCTTTCTGCCAATGTGTCTGTCTCTCTGTCTGTCTCTCTGTCTGCATGTCTGTCTGTCCCTTGGTCTGTGTTTCTGTAACGTGTCTAGTCTGTCAGGGTCTTTTTCGCTATGTCTGTCAGCTGAGGTGAGTATCAATAACATCACCCCAAGCCGTAAACACTTTGTTGTTCCAATATTATTTACATTCACTGAACATGGATTGTTGAAACATGTCAAATGTGTAATACACTAAAGTATTACATTACTCATTACGTAACTATTCCTTTTTTTCAGCAATTTAGTGTACTCTTACAGCTCTTACTTACGAGAAGTAAGAGTACACGATACCCTTTTGGATTATTATGATAACCATTATAAAACAAAACTAACAAAACTGCTGAAAGCAGCAATAAAGCCTACACTTAGTGCATACGAAATGATATCCAATAGGTCATTCTGTAGTATATGCTCTGCATTGTTCCCACACACACACTGTTCTGAAAGCGCACTCTCGCACACGGTGACACACACAGTGACACACACAGTGACACACACCAACACAAAGGGGCCTAGCCGGGCACTAATTAATTGGATGAAAAAGCAAGCCATATTGATTTTCCAATGACACGGGCTAGAGGTTTCAAGATCACAGGAGCCCCCCTTACAGTCTCTCTCTCTCTCTCTCTCTCTGTGTGCGTTACATGGACCAACTGGCACACTGACTCTCTTATTTGGTCTGGTTACAAGTGTGCCTCTTCAGTTCAGTCTACTGTGTCATGTCAATAAAATGTTCAGCACTCCCCTGCATGATCTGGAAGTGATGCCACTCAGGGCCGGTTTTCCTGAGTGTCTCGCTCCATTTAGTGGGCCGATAGGGTCTGGCCAGGAAGGTATTTTAACCAGGTCAACCAAGACCTGGTACTTGGTTCCATGACGCACGATCTAAAACGGTCTTTCTCTCTTATCGTACACCACTAATTGGCCTGGAATAACATTCCACAGGGGGCAAACTGAAACCGGCTAGACGCTGCACATGTTTGCCTGATCTAGAGGCCTCGGATCCTGGGGTAAAGCACTACCGCACCGCCTGGTAGGTGTAAACACAGGCACGCTGTGGCAACTTTGATCATGTTTGGCCTCGAATCACAAGAAGTGTCTGAGCTGCGAGTCGCTCTGGATGATAGTGTTTGCTTAAGGGCGGAACTGTAATGTTGATGAGCACTAAGCGGTTCTCAGAGTAGATGGAAGACACCACTAGCCAATCAGCTACACAGAAATATATTTTTTTACCTACCTCACAAGTTCGTCACACCTACACGTACACATGCACACAATTTAAGTGGAATTAATACATTTTCTAAAGAGCGCTTTACCCATGTGTATTATGTCTCATCCCATTAGTTTCATCCACAAATCAGACGGAATCTGTCGTTTCAGAGGCAAATCAGGGGGCTTGGTATTTTTCAACTGGGTTTTTTTTCCAGATCCAGAAACATTATGGAGAACAAATGCCTGAAAACGTGGCATAGCTTTGACTGGAGCATAGACTTAAAACAAACAAGACTATTGTTTGAAAGCCTAAATTCAGAAACATTTTGGAGATGGAATACTACACGCCTCTAGCTAAACTAAACCTCTAGCTGAACCACATCTCTGCCTGAACTAAACCAATGGCTGAACTACACCCCTAGCAGAACTACACCACAACCTGAACTACACCGCTAGCGGAACTATAACACTGGCTGAACTACACTGCAAGCTGAACTACACCGCAAGCTGAACCACACCTCTGCCTGAACTAAACCACTGGCTGAACTACAACACTAGCTGAACTAAACCTTTAGCTGGCCCACACCTCGGCATGGACTACAACTCTGGCTGAACTACGTACACCTTTGGCTGTACTACACCTCTGGCTGTACTACACCTCTGGCCGTACTACACCTCTGGCCGTACTACACCTCTGGCCGTACTACACCTCTGGCTGAACTGTGGTTGCCATGAGCATGATTCTGACTTGATTGTCCTGTTGCCACCAAGTATAATATGGATGACTTCTTCTCTATGATTTATCTTCACAGAACCAATTAGAAGTGGGTAGATCAGCCCATTAATGTCAGCCCACAGGTCTCCCAGGTCGAAATAAGTCAGTGATTAGAGGGTTGACAATTGAGTGGAACAGACTTTGAGGTCCATACTTTAGCTTAAGGTCCAATACCATGCGATGGGTAGATCCCGTAGCCCTGGCCACTGGTACTTCAGTTCTAACTACGTAGAGAAAGAGTAAAGGCCAATTTGATGTCAAAAGCACCATATTTCGGATCGCATTCCCTTTCTCCATTGGCTACTAGTTTCAATAGCAAATAGGTTTCCATTTGCATGCCCAGTTTACTTCAGTGTAGTACATTAGAAAAGCAGATGCTCATTATGATCGCGTCACTCCAGCCCCGGACACAGTTGGATACAGCTGTGAGAGTGACATCACAATGACAAATGATCTACAGCTCAGACATGCTTCTTCTCTGCAGTGTAAATCTAATGTGGCTTTTAGGCCTGTACAATGTGTCCCTAATGCAATGGGTTCAGAAACTGTGAGAGTGTCGTCATGTGCCTCTACACATGTGTGTTTCAATGCGTGCACGTGTGTGTGTGTGTGTGCGCGCCTATGCGTGTTTGAGAGAATGAGTGACAGAAGATAGAACGAGAGAGAGTAAAAGACGAGAGAGAGAGAGCAGTCCCGAATTCTGTGGCAGGCTCTAAAAGACACAGTCCCTTAATTACAGTTTACAACATCCCAGGAATAGCAGGCGGCCTGGCCTAAATGGGAAACAGATGAGTGAATCATACAATTTCCCCGAGAAAATTGTTTCAAGATGGAGCCTCTGCTACCGTCCTGATGTTTAATGTGGCCAATGGGAATCTGAGGGTGATTGAAAACAGTCAGTAAACTGGGAGTATGACCATCTACGGGGAGGGGGTTTATGGGTAGTACGCCGGTTGTGCGGCGGTTGGCTACGGGAGGTGGGGTGTCAGGGTGCGAGAGATGGACAGAGAGATAAAGGTGGAGGGCGAGTGAAAAGTTCAGTGTGGTCCTTGCCAGCAAAACAAAGCGCTGTTTCTGGTTCTGGCCGTGACAGAGCGGCCGAGGCATGCTCCTTGACACCAATGCGCAGACACACACTCCACCGTTCCTTCATGATGAGTCCCCCCCCAAACCACAAGGAAATTCGAGTCAGTCCAGATGGCAGACACAGAAGAAGGTGGCTTCAACTTGTTGTGCGACACTTTAGCGGGCCACAAACAGACATTGTGTTGCCTTCTTTCTCCATCTTCTATGTTTGTCCCTTAGATACCTTCTGCTCGTGTCTCTCTTACACGCGGTCTCTGCATACCCTTCTGCACCCCCCATCTCCCCTTCTACAAGACGAGACCTTTTCTCTTGTGACATTTCCCACAATAAGAAACAAAAGCACTGCAGCAAAACACAGGGTGAAGTGCGAAATGGAGCACTTTGCAGGGAGTCACATGCATGTCTGTGCGCACATCTTTCTTCTGCATCTCCCAGGTGGGTTGAAATGAAGGGAGACAATATTGCGCAACATGTGCCAACTGCTTGAACAGATAGTTTGACACATTCAGCCCTGCGACAATAGTGACTTTGAGCCAGGAGAGACCGACACGCAGGTCAACGCACATTAACCTTGGTGCACAGTACATCAAAATGCATGTAACCTTCAACTGGTACTGTAGATAGTACTGACGACCCCCCCACTGACATTGACACTCTCTGCCCTATAACTTAACTTCTATATAATGCATTACATGAATGCACTTCGCTGGCCTCCCTTCATGCACATTGCACTTTAACTTATTAGGTAAATGTTTGCACATTTTATATTTACTATAATTCCATACCACTTGTTTTTGTTGTCATGCACCATAGCACCAAAGAAAATTCCTTGTATGTGCAAATGTACTTGGCAATAAAGTTTCTCTGATTCTGATCTGAAACGGTAAATTGAAGAATAGTGGAAGGTCATTAGTGGAAGGTCAAAAGCAGAAATGGACATAGCATGTTGCCCTGTGGAACACCACACTCCACTTCCATTAAAATAAACCCAATTGAGTTTGTTAGATAGCTAACTTTCAATCTTTTCGGGAAGGGAAAAAAACATAACATATACATTTCAGTAATAGGTTAGAATCATTGATAACAAAAGACTCTAACAAGACAGCTCCCACAATCTTCTTATTACCCAAATGTATTTAAGCCAATAACACTGATGAATGGTCTTACATATATGTATACTTGTATGATGTTAGTCATTGTACTGAAAAAAAAGATGAATTAACATGGTGAAAAGCCATTCTCATGCACCATCAACAGGCAGAATGGTAGTTGTTGGTACCAAGGGTTTTGTCCTCATTTACGGATAATAGTTGGTTCACCTCTTCCACACTAACGTTGCGGGAATCAAAGTTACAGTGCCTGTCTCTGATTATTTATTCTTTTGTGCATGAATTATGAATGCTCAGCATTTGTTGCCAAGATGTCATGCGTTAATTTGTCGATCTTGTAAACAAAAAATGTATTACCGTGGCTGGCAATGTGTAATGGTTTTGTTATGAGCAAGCTGTCTACCTCAACAAACTGTAGAGCTGAGCTAGCTTTTTTGGTTTTAATTTCGTTTAGGGTACTCAAGAGCTCATTTCTCAAAGCAATTACTTTTATTACATCTTATAGTTTCCTTTACTTTTGTTTACTTGTGAGATACATCAATTCATCGTATGTTTGCCAATCTGCTGCTTTCGAATTATTTGCTAATCCCCTTTCCCGCATTCTTCTCAGCCTGTTCGTTTTTCAAATCCTCATCTATCCATGGAGATTTGACAGTTCTAACATTCAGTGCCTGGTATCAGTATCAGAAGAAACAATTTCATGAATGCTTCAAGTGCAGCATAAACTTTTTCCAGATTTCACACATGAAACGACCAAAGTTTTTTTCACATTTCCATAATTAAACAGCACCACTTATACACTTTTGCTTTATTTTACGTCCAGCTTTTAGAAATGATTTATTTTTAGCTATGGCTCTGACAATCAGATCATGAAAATCACCCACCACCCCAGCCCAATCTGCCCTACCTGCCCACCACCCCAGCCCAATCTGCCCTACCTGCCCACCACCCCAGCCCAATCTGCCCTACCTGCCCACCACCCCAGCTCAATCTGCCCTACCTGCCCACCACCCCAGCCCAATCTGCCCTACCTGCCCACCACCCCAGCCCAATCTGCCCTACCTGCCCACCACCCCAGCCC
>JACXGK010007129.1:0-18576 GCA_016801125.1 Novumbra hubbsi | reverse complement strand
GACTGTTACTGTGTGGGGGAAAAAGCCTTGGCTAAACACCAGTATTTAGGATGTTATCTTGAATATAATGTTTTAACAGAAATGGTTACCATTAGATGACTTTTTATAAAGCCCTTTTAAATCAGCAATTGTCACAAAGTGCTGGCTTGGAAACATTCCCTAGCAGTGTTAGGAACCATATAACATCCAGTTTGTAAAAAGTGAAATTATTGTTTTACAAGAATTCTAAATACATGTTGTGTCTTTGTGTGTCTGACAGATGTGTCCCCAGTCTCTGGTTCACTCAGAGAATCAAAGCTTCAAGAAAGCCTTTATACCAGACATTCAGTTATACCTTCACAGAAAACTACTCAATGTGAAAGAGTGGAACAGGCTCGCCCACTTTAATAACCCATTTGGATTCATGGGATACACAAATTACACAGGTGTGTGTGTCCAGGTGCCTCATTTATAAATGTTCTGTATTAGAAAATCTTATACAAATATATTTACAATTACATGTTTACATTTTAGTAATTTAGCAGATTTAAAATAAGTTTGATCCTATGCTTTTCTTCCTGGTTGGCAAAGTCAGTGCCATTCAAATTAAAGTTAAGTGCATTTTTTTCACTTGGTTGGTTTGGGGGGATACACAAGTTATTTAAGATAATCAAAGAGATTGGCAGGGACCTTGCTGTCCTGGCTTTAAGGGGAAGTTTGATCCACCATTGAGGTGCCAAGACAGAGGAGACCTTTGCCTTGGCTAAGCGACATGACTTGCAAGCACTATAGTCATGTAGCGGATGCAAGCTTCTACTGAACGCCAATGGAGCTTGCAAAGTAGAGGGGTGACATGGGTGAATTTGGGAAGGTTAAACACAGGCTGCAGTGTTCTGGATAAGTTGCAGGGGCTTGATGGCACAAGCGGATTGACCTGCCAAATTTGCATTGCAATAATTCAGACGGAGATGACGAGTGAGCTGCTTACTCTGTAAAGTTGGGTTGGATATTACTGATGTTGTTCAGCACAACTCTACAAGAGAAAGTCACTGCTTTAAGGTGTGCAGAGAATAACAGGTTATTGTTGATTGTCAGGAAGAGCAGCTCTGCCTTATCAAGGTTAGCTTTAGGGGGTGGGCTGACATCCAAGCTGAGATGTCTGCTTCCAGGCATGCATATATGCATGTTGCAACCTGGGAATCAGAAGGGGGAAATGAGAAGAGTTGAGTGTCATCTGCATAGTGATGATAGGACAGGCCATGTACGGATATGACAGTGCCAAGAGACATAGTGTTGAGAGAAAAGAGGAGTGAGCCAACACCATCAGTGAGAATGTGGGGCACAGACACAGTGGTTAGGTTTAGGGAGAAGGATCTAGTGGTTAGGTTTAGGGAGAAGGATCTAGTGGTTAGGTTTAGGGAGAAGAATCTAGTGGTTAGGTTTAGGGAGAAGGATCTAGTGGTTAGGTTTAGGGAGAAGGATCTAGTGGTTAGGTTTAGGGAGAAGGATCTAGTGGTTAGGTTTAGGGAGAAGAATCTAGTGGTTAGGTTTAGGGAGAAGGATCTAGTGGTTAGGTTTAGGGAGAAGGATCTAGTGGTTAGGTTTAGGGAGAAGGATCTAGTGGTTTGCAGTGTCAAAAGAAGCTGAACGCTAAAGGAAGATAAGACACAGAAGAGCAGTGTCTTGAAACCTGGTTGGTTAGTGTTAGAGTTGGTTAGGGTTAGAGTTGGTTAGGGTTAGAATTGGTTAGAGTTAGAGTTGGTTAGGGTTAGAGTTGGTTCGGGTTAGGGTTAGGGTTAGAAACAGCATGCTCACGCATTTCAGAAAGAAAAGGAAGGGATTCTGTTTGGTAGATTTGGACATCAGAGGGATTAAAACTAGACCCTCCAAATGCTCAAGCCAATTGGCATTTGAGTTTGTAATTAAAATAAAACTATCATTTTGAAAGCTAAACACTCTTTTTTCCATGACTTTTCCTAAATAGGCGTATATTGCATTGTCCCGTTGTCAGAATTCTAAACTCACAAACTGAAAGTGATTAAGAGATTATTTAAAACATCTTTTACATCTTCTTTCCTACTTAATACTCCAATAAGACACACCACTTGACATTGGTACCCAAGCAGCTGCTAATGGTACCTTATGCTCTGCCTATGAATCTTTATAATGAAAACCAGTAAGGTGTTATAAGTTTCTTGAATTGTTCAGCATATAGTCTGCATTGCATTTCAATAACAATTAATTTGTTGAAGAATATCGTCTGTATTTCGTTTCGCAAATAATTATTTAGCGTAATTCCGTAGAGCGGGACAGGGCCGTAGAAGTCCATAAACCCAGCTGTAGGACCGGTATCTGCTCCTTTGTTTTAGGAGGAACAGGAGGACTTAATGATGACCTCGAATGGGCTACTGGTGTGCATGTTTCTGACCAAATTGGACACACATTTCAGCCCCGTGCAGCTTGATATGCATTAGTCAGAGAACACCAGAATGTTCAGGTCCACCATTGGTGCTCTGTTCTCTTCAAAGAGCTGGTTCACAACAATTCTACTGTATCTGCTGATGCTGTAACCACGGTCAAGCCTATTTTATATCCTGCTCACCCTTTTCAAATCCTGTTCTGTTGTTTGTTTCAATCTATAATGGTTTATTTGCAATAGGGTTAATACTTGAATACTTAATTGTGGCTCAAATGTTAAACAAATATACTGGCATGTTGAACATTCACCCAACTTTGCGTCAGCTGTCAGCTTCTGGATTGAGGAATAATAATGGACCCAATTCAGGGGAAGCAGCGTTCCTTGTTGTTTATTCTCCAAATATAGAAGGGACAGAATGAAGTACAGCCTTCTTTCTGTCCATGTATTGTTCTTTCCAAATGTCTCAGGGCTTCTTCAAATGTCTTTGTCTTAATCAGCCTATTCATACTTGACCAAACACAAACCCTAACATCTGTCTGTCGTCCAATCATATAAGTGCAATATGTGTCCCAACTGCCCTTTGATCTCGTATAGTGCCTATTGATCTTGGATCCACACACAGGAAGTAGGGATAGGAGTAATAGTTATCATCTGTCCAACCATTGTCCTGTGCGGTTCCCAAGAATGAAAGGAAATAGCACATATGGCCTAATACCAGAGTGTGAGAGTAAACCTCTGGTACCCAACACTAAACAACAGATGTGTCCTGAGACAAAATCTCTAATCGTTAACACCACAGAATGCCCAACATGCCACTATGCCCACCAGGGCAAAAGTTTATGCCTGGCCACAACCTCTTATTTATCACACACCACAAAACAACTCAATCCCTTGACCCAACAACAAACAGAACAAATGTTCTCTAGACACTACCAGAAAAGAGAGTTTATGGTCTTTTCTCCACTGATGCAACAAACCAAAACCTTGATGGGCAATTCATCTAAATAAATATAAGTGACCAAAATGCAATTAAACACACTACAAAACAAAAGCCAACATGTAACTCCCAACATATATATGCATATATCAAACATATAACGGCAGTGATACCAACATATGTAATCATATACCAAACATATTACGGGAGTTCCCACATTGATTTGAAAGAAAACTAAAATAATGTTTTACATAAATTACTAAATATACCGTTACTAAAGAAACAAACTATGAGGTTTGACAGTATGCATATGCCGAAGGTAAGTTATACAATCAGGATGGTAAACTCTTTCTCCAGGGCGTAAAGGGAACCCAGTACAGCACATACAAATGCTTCAGTGAATTGAAGTCTTACAATCCTTACAGTATTGTACTTATTTAACAATATCAGCAGTCTGTAGATATTTTTTCCGTTCTATTACACCAGCTCATGGGGTGCAAACCGCACAACGACTTTTGAAGTCAGGGGTCACCAAAAACGTGTCCTAGCGAAACTGAGGGCAAGACCCACACAATACCAGAACCAAAAGACTATCAACCTGCCAAAGAGGAAGGGAAATTACCTGTAAAAAGGACAGAAATGTTATGACCCCCCGACCATTTGTTTTTACTTCTTTTAGGGGGGCCCAAGTCCAAAAAACACCCCAATACTTCCCATAAATTTAACCCTGGGCATATGAGGAGGGTAGCAGAGATGTTTTAATGAGTGTAAAATGGTGTGTAATGCACTTAACAAAAAGCATTTTCTTACCAAACAACAAAATGTGCTTGGGGAGAAAAAGAGCCTGGAGTGTGATATTTGATCTTCTGGTTGGTTCACAATGACAGATTGGAACCAACCCACATGTCATCTTAACAACATGATGAGTTCAGCTTTTCTCTAGCCAACAGGTAACAAATAGACGCACACAAAAGGTGGCAGAGACAGAGGGCTGTAACCACAATCAGGCTTTAAATGCATTTTGTAAAAATCACAACGTGACACATTTTTAAACCTGTTACCATTGTTCCTTCAGCGTAAATCAATGTCTGTAACTAGGTTGCCAACTGTAGGAGGCGAAGCAAACAATAGCTATCTAGGCTATGCCTGCTAGGCTATTGCCGGCTAGCAATTTACAAATACATTTACGTACATTTATTGATAGTAGAAATATGAGGACATTGAAGGTTAGGATAGGATAAAGGTTGGTTGGTTGTCTCTAGCTTAAATGTGTCATGAGTTACTGATATACTGATTATTCCAAATAAGTATTCAAATATATGTAAATGTTTGGTAAATAATTAGATTTTGGGATAGTTTGAAAATGTGAGAGTAGTTTTGGAATCAGTACCTATTAACTGTTTCTTTTAGCAGGGTACATTTCTTGTAATTATGATACGTTATGATGCATACCAGAATTTTTGGCCATTTGTTGTTGAAGTGGTGCTGTTGGGCCAAAACGCATTCCCAAAATGTTGTACTATGTCATGTACACGGGGGCAAAAAAGTATTTAGTCAGCCATCTATTGTGCAAGTTCTCCCACTGAAAAAGGTGAGAGAGGCGTGTCATTTTTATCATATGTACACTTCAACTATGACAGACAAAATGAGAAAAGAAAATCCAGAAAATCACATTGTAGGATTTTTAATGAATTTAATTGCAAATTATGGTGAAAAATAAGTATTTGGTCAATAACAAAAAAGTTTCTGAATACTTTGTTGTATACCCTTTGTTGGCAATGACAGAGGTCAAACGTTTTCTGTAAGTCTTCACAAGGTTGTCACACACTGTTGCTGGTATTTTGGCAGATCTCCTCTAGAGCACTGATGTTTTGGGGCTGTTGCTGGGCAACACGGACTTTCAACTCCCTCCAAAGATTTTCTATGGTGTTGAGATCTGGAGACTGGCTAGGCCACTCCAGGACCCTGAAATGCTTCTTACGAAGCCACTCCTTCGTTGCCCGGGCGGTGTGTTTGGGATCATTGTCATGCTGAAAGACCCAGCCACGTTTCATCTTCAATGCCCTAGCTGATGAAAGGAGGTTTTCACTCAAAATCTCATGATAAATGGCCACATTAATTCTGTCCTTTACACGGATCAGTCGTCCTGGTTCCTAAGCATGATGTTTCCACCCCTCATGCTTCACAGTAGGTATGGTGTTCTTTGGATGCAACTCAGCATTCTTTGTCCTCCAAACACGAAAAGTTAGTTTTTACCAAAAAGTTCATTTGGTTTCATCTGACCATATGACATTCTCCCAATCTTCTTCTGGATCATCCAAATGCTCTCTAGCGAACTTCAGACGGGCCTGGACATGTACTGGCTTAAGCAGGGGGACACGTCTGGCACTGCAGGATTTGAGTCCCTGGCGGCGTAGTGTGTTACTGATGGTAGGCTTTGTTACTTTGGTCCCAGCTCTCTGCAGGTCATTCACTAGGTCCCCCCGTGTGGTTCTGGGATTTTTGCTCACCGTTCTTGTGATCATTTTGACCCCACAAGGTGAGATCTTGCGTGGAGCCGCAGATTGAGGGAGATTATCAGTGGTCTTGTATGTCTTCCATTTCCTAACAATTGCTCCAACAGTTGATTTCTTCACACCAAGCTGCTTACCTATTGCAGTTTCAGTCTTCCCAGCCTGGTGCAGGTCTACAATTTTGTTTCTGATGTCCTTTGACAGCTCTTTGGTCTTGGCCATTGTGAAGTTTGGAGGGTGACTGTTTGAGGTTGTGGACAGGTGCCTTTTATACTGATAACAAGTGGAGGACAGAGGAGCCTCTTAAAAGAGAAGTTACAGGTCTGAGGGAGCCAGAAATCATGCTTGTTTGTAGGTGACCAAATACTTATTTTCCACCATAATTTTCAAATAAATTCATTAAAAATCCTACAATGTGACTTTCTGGAAACATTTTTCTAATTTTGTCTGTCATAGTTGAAGTGTACCTGTGATGACAATTACAGGCATCTCTCAACTTTTTCAGTGGGAGAACTTGCACAATTGGTGGCTGACTAAATACTTTTTTGCCCCACTGTATATGTTGAAATGTCCTCACAACCTCATATATCAATTGATGAGAACCTTTTTCAGGGCAATTCAGGACATCACAACAGTATTTTGAAGTTAATAGCTTGAACACTGTAGAAGGAGAAAGAATTCCAAACTTTCTCAAGTTAGTCTATAGATAACTTTACCCCTTTTAATTGTGTTGTGTGGACTCCAGTCCAGCCCTGTCATATATTAAAACATTTAGAGCATTATGAAATAACAAATATGACAAAGGAGACTACGAACATTTGAGCAGCTGAATCCCTGTATCTAGCAAGAATAGGAACATTTCACATCCAAAACTAGAGCAATTGGTCTCCTCAGTTCCCAACTTTTCTGGAAACTGAGTTGTACATGGAATTACAATAAACCGATAATAGTGTCTGTGTGTGTGGTTACAGAGATAAAAGCAGTGGTGGACATGATCCCTGAGCCAAAAGAGCCCCTCCTGTCTCTGGAAATCCCAGGATGTATCAGATGTGCTGTGGTGGGCGCTGGAGGAATTCTCAATGGCTCTAGGATGGGGAAGGAGATAGATTCTCATGACTACGTGTTCCGGTCAGTAAGGATTTTAAGTGTGTGTACTGTCCTAAATTTGGCTGAGTAGGCACCAACTCCAACCTTGTGAGGGCTGCGGTTAAACCAGTGTTGTATTTTCCAAGGCCAAATAGGCCAAAAAAATTGTTTATCTTTCAAAAACATGTTCTAAATAAATATTCAGTTCTGCAGTTTCACAAAGTGAACTAGTAGCATGTTAGTTAAATCCATTCTTATTTCATGCCAACATGCAATAAGAACAATTAGCCCCTATTGAACATTACAACATGCAATAAGAATAATATTCCCCTATTTAACATTATAACATATAATAAGAACAATATGCCCCTATTAAACATTACAACATGCAATAAAGACCATTTGCCCCAATTTAACATGCATTTAGAAAAGGTACAATTCCATAAAAATTGTAAAGTGGTGGTCCTGTCGCAGCAGGTGTATCCGGTGTCCAGCTGTGTACTGGCAGTAAATTAACACAGATTAAGCCCAAGTTTATTTATATAGCACATTTGCAACAACCATGGTTGACCAAAATGCTGAACAAGATAAAAATATAAATACCTAAAATACAAATACCTATATAAAACCAATAAAGTTTGTAACAAATATAAAAGAAGAAAAATAAACAAAACAACAGCTCAGTAAATGAAATGTCAGCCATAAAAAAAGCCACAGTTAAAAGATGCGTCTTTTATTTTTCCAGTTAAAAGATCAGAATGTTGTACTTACTGCAGACAATGAAGAGATGACTGTTCTACAGCCAAGTACAAATAATTAAAATAATCAAGCCAAAAATAATTGTCTGTGACCACAGTGTCAAAGGCAGCAGTCAGTTATAAAAGCACCTGAATAGCAGAGTTTCCTGAATCAACAGTTAAGAGATCATTAAAAATTCTTAAAAGCGCTGTTTTAGTGCTATGGCATGATTTAAATTCAGACTGAAACTTCTCCTGAATGCCATGTTTATCTAAAAATGTTTTGTATTTGATTAAAAATTAAGAATTTTCCAAAACTTTAGACAGAAAAAGCACCTTTTCTGGAAAGAATACTAGACCCAACCGTAATAAAAACGTATTTTAGAATACAAGAGAGTATATTGTAGAGAAAACAGTTTGTAGGCCGCATATTATGATCTACATTTGTTAGTGAGTGATACAGGCTAGAACTGTTTGAAAACAGTTGGTTAAGAGGAACAGACGAGTCTAAGGCAACGAAGGTTGGTGAAGATATAAGAGCCAAAATCTTTCCATTAAATAAATGAATAACATTTTCACATAGTGTAGGTGATGGCACAACACAAGCTGAATAAATAGGATTTAAATGAGAGTTAAAAATATTGAAAATAACTTTGGGCCTGTGACTGGAAACAAGGTTTGATATAAATTGTGTTTTTGCAGTTTTAACAGCTCTCTGATAATTTGAAATGTAGTCTTGTAAAATTGTTAGGGAGACCTGAAGCTTATCCTTCTTCCACTTCCTCTCAGCTTGTATAAATGTGTGCCTGAGAGAACCAGTATTATCATTCAGACATATTAGTCATATCTCTTTCCCTATCCCTTTATTGAAGTCATATCTGTCTCTTTATCAATGTAATATCTCTTTCCCTATCCCTTTATTAGTCATATCTCTGTCTCTTTATTAATGTCATAACTCTGACCCCATCTCTCTATTAATGTCACATTGCTGACCCTATCTCTCTATTAATGCCATATCTGTGTATAGCCTTTTGTTAATGTCAAATCCCAGACCCTATCTCTCTATTAATGTCATATTGCTGACCCATATTGCAGACCCTATCGCTCTATTAATGCCATATGTGTCTAGCCTTTTATTAATGTCATATCTCTGATCCTATCTCTTTATTAATGTAATATCTCTGACCCTATCTCTCTATTAATGTCATATTGCTGACCCTATCGCTCTATTAATGCCATATGTGTCTAGCCTTTTATCAATGTCATATCTCTGAACCTATCTCTCTATTAATGTCATATTGCTGACCCTATTTCTCTATTAATGTCATATCTGTGACTTGCCTTTTATTAATGTCATATCTCTGTCCCCATCTCATTATTAATGTTATATGTCTCCTGTCAGGATGAATGGGGCCGTAACCAAGGGTTACGAGGTGGATGTAGGCAATAAAACCTCCGTATATGTCCACAGCGCCCATTCCATCGTCCAGTCTCCTCTTATATTCAATAAATTTGGGTACAAAGAAGCACCACATGATGAGGTAGGTTACCAATGTCCAGATTTTGTACTATCATGAGCCCACTGCTTACTGCTGATTGTGTCTATTCTATAGAGTGCCTAAAGTATGTGTTGATTGTCTCTATTCTGTACAGGGCATAAAGTATGTGCTTATTGTCTCTATTCTATACAGGGCCTAAAGTATGTGCTTATTGTCTCTATTCTAAACAGGGCATAAAGTATGTGCTGATTCCAGAAGGGACTAGGGATTTTCGGTGGCTACAGGGTCTATTTGAGAAGAAGCCTGTTGTTAAAGGAGAATACAAAAACAAACGGTAAGTGTCTGTGTGTGTGTTCATCCTCTCTATGATAAGTAAAAACATGCAGTAAGGACATTTAGCCAATCCTTATTTCGTCAAGAAATATAGTCTGAACAGACACGGATACTGATCTCGGAAATACACAAAGCTCTGGTGTCTGGGTCAGGAGTTTGGGAATTTTGTTGTTTTCATCACGTACTACCAATAGTTGTTTTTTTCAGTTTTTTTTTTATCTTTACGTATATAAAGGTTTGTGTCGTACACAGACCTACACAAACTAGATCCACACAAACCCACACAGACTTATACCCACACACACATCCATATATCCACACAAACCAACATACAGCCATGGCCAAAGGTTTTAAGGATGACACAAATATAAATAATCACAAGGTCTATTGCCAAGGTCTAAATTATCACAAGGTCTAGTGGTTTTGGTACGGTTCTTTAGTCATGCCTGTGTTCTTAACACTAGCAGAGCCAAAGCGGGAACATTTTACCCAGTGAAGAGGAAAAAAATTATATCTTCGCTCTCAATAAAATTCCAAGACCCTGCTTTTTTTACTTTTCCTAAATATGTGTGTTTTATCACCCAGTATTTTTACATTTTCAAAATCACACAGAGAAAAGCTGATTTAAGGCTATTTCATTCCTGTTCAATGTTAAATTGCGCGTTCAGCCATTTTTGCAAGCCATTTTGCATCAGTTGCAATTCTCTTTTCTATCAGCAGATGTTGCAAGGGCTCCCGTATACGAGTCTTCTGTTATTTAGAAGAAAAAAAATCTTTATAGTGTATAAATATATACAGTGGGGAGAACAAGTATTTGATACACTGCCGATTTTGCAGGTTTTCCTGCTTACAAAGCATGTAGAGGTCTGCAATTGTTATCATAGGTACACTTCAACTGTGGGAGACGGAATCTAAACAATCTAAAACAAATCCAGAAAATCACATTGTATGATTTTTAGTAATTAATTTGCATTTTATTGCATTAATACATTTCTGGCTTATGAGTATATGACATCTTATGGATTACTAAAATATTACTTCTATAATACTATAGTTACTTAATAGATTCCTTAGTGAATTCATCATGTAGATGTGAAACATTAAAATTCCCCTATAGTTATGTGACTTGAGACCAAATCTATTGATTCGTGATGCGGTATTTAGGTGGGGGATGGGTGCATTCTTTCCTAGCTCAAGCAAAGAAACAAAGAAACCCTGAGCACAATACAATTCCCTAAGACTAACCTATTTGAGTATCCACTAATTACACACACCCATTCGATTGCTAATTTTCATATCAGGTGATTTTACATGAATATTTCAGACATTGTAATTTTAGTAGCTCCTCCTTGTCCTGCCTATTGTGTAGTAGGGAGATGATTGAAAATGATGGTTAAGCTATTATGTAACATTTATTCTATAGATTTTATAATGCGTTATTTTCTCTGCCACTTTTTAATGTACAACATAATAATAATACATATAGTTGCAAGCAGCAATTTGGGTTACTCCAAAAATTGGGGACAATTGCAAGTTTTAAGTTACAGCAGACAGGAGGAATCGAACCTTGAAACCTGGGTTTACAATCAGTACACTCTAACCACTGCGCCACCAGCAAAGCTATTAAAATAACCATTTTGGAATGTTTGGTATTTACCTAATTGAAAATATGCATGAAAGAGGTTTAGAATTATGTTCTTACTTTGTTCTTTTATATGTCACTTGTTTTATTTAGTGATATTTGGTTTTTGTGAGCAGGTCGATTTATTTAACGTAACACGGACATTGGCCGTAGATCGACAGTAAGGTGAAGGCGCAAGACAATCTCCTTGACATCACCAGTTCAGTTGCCAGAGTAATTTTGACTTTATATTTTCTTCCTTGCTATTTGTATTATTCAACCAATATAAAAACTGCAATATTGAGCGCAATATTATATCGTATAAAACCAAGCCAGACCAGCGTCTTTACACATTGTAGTTACTGCAATCATTACACCCTTACCTTGAAAACGGAGCAACACTGAATCAAAACACTTTGATACAAGATAACAGACACCCAAAAGTTTCAGCCTTGACTTTGGATCTGTACAAGAAGCGCCATCTAGCGACCTTTACGTGTCAGTAAATACGTCCCCGTCTGTAGACTCATGGACACATTCTTTAGGGGGGTAACAATGGCTCGGCGCTTCTAGTGTTAAGCAAAATTGTGCGTAAACCCACCCAATGGCTGAGAAGCAACGCCACACACGAATGGTGTCAGGATGCTTTACTGTTTGCATGACACAGGACTGATGGTAGCGCTTACCTTTTCTTCCCCCAAACAATTGAAAAGGGATTCAACTGAGTAAATGACTTTACCCCAGTCCTTAGCAGTCCAATCCCTGCACTTTATACAGAATGTCAGTCTGTCCCTGATGCTTTTCCTGGAGAGAAGTGGCTTCTTTGCTGCCCTTTTTGACACATATTCTTCACCTCACTATGCCTGCTGCCATTCCTGAGCAAGCTCTGCCCTGGTGGTGCCCCGATCCAGAAGCTCTGCCCTGGTTAGCTCTGCCCTGGTGGTGCCCCGATCCCACAGCTGAATCAACTTCATGAGACGGTCCTGGTGCTTGCTGGCACCCAGAAGCCTTCTTCACAGCAATAGAACCTCTTTCCTTGAAGTTCTTGGTGATCCGATTAATGGTAGATTTAGGTGCAATCTTATTAGCAGCAATATCCTTGCTCTTGAAGCCCTTTTTGTGCAAAGCAATGATGACTGCACATGTTTCCCTGCAAGTAGCCATGGTAACAGAGGATGAACAATGATATCAAGCACCATTCTCCTTTTAAAGCTACCAGTTTGTTATTCTGTTTCTATTGTTCCCCTCTGCAGACCCTGGTTATACTACTCAGGACAATTTGATAAGAAGCGCTTCTATGTTCTACACCCAGACTTCCTCAGATATATCCGCAACAGGTACAACAAAGTGTCCAATACATAGAAGAATAGTATGACAGTATAACATTCTAACAATATAACAGTGTGACAACATTATATCAGCATAACATGATAACAACAGTAAATGGCATGACATTATAACAGGACAACAACATTAGAACAGTATTACCAAATATAAAAATTGCATGAACACATGACTGTTAATTGCTTTTGATATAATAATCTGCTAAATAATTTGTATTATACTGCATTTAAGAATACACACATCATGTTGTTTTAACAAACTTAGCATTAGTATAGTTCCAAAGAGCTTATTGCCTTGTATGGGTTCTAAAATGAAACTGTCTGTGTTTGTATTCCTCTTCCATAGGTTCTTGAAGTCCATGGCTCTAAAGCAGTCATTATGGTCTATTTTCAGGCCAACTAATGGAGCATTTACCCTCTTCTTGGCTTTGCATACTTGTGATGAGGTTAGACTGTGCTTTCTCACTTATGCTGACCCTAACCCATCCTATGCTGACATGTATCCATGTGCTAATATGATCACCATTTCCTTATTTGATGACCTAATGGTGCTCTACATTTGTGGTTCCCAACCTTTTTCAACCCTAACCCTACCCTAACCCCCTATGTTTTATCAGTACATCTAGGGCCGGCCCTAGACATAAGCAACATAGGCGAACACATAGAGCCCCTGACCGCTAGGGGGCCCTGAACCACTTCTGAGACACGGGCAACTAGGGATACATGGCCCCCAATCAAATGTGGCTCCCATACTGACATTGAGACATATGCATCCTCTGTCCTGGACTATATCACCACCTGCACCAACAATGTCACCACATATAAACATATAAAGACCTTCCCCAACCAGAAGCCTTGGGTGAACAAAGAGGTCCAACTGCTGCTGAAGGCACGCAATGCTGCTTTCAGATCCAAAAATACGGAGGCCAAACACGCCCACAAACTGTGGATTGAGGAGCAGTTCCACAACAACTCTGACCCTCAACGCATGTGTCAGGGCATGCAACCCATCACAGACTACCGACCCTCTACGCATGTGGCAGGGCATGTAACCCATCACAGACTACCGACCCTCTACGCATGTGGCAGGGCATGTAACCCATCACAGACTACCGACCTAAACACCCCACCCCCTCTGCCACTGATGTCGCCGTCACAAACGAGCTGAACACCTATGCCCGTTTCGATGGGACAACAGAGACCCAGCCATAAAATTTAAGGTCACCCGGATGTCGTCTCCCTCAGTCTGTCCATCGTGGAGGTGTCTTCTGCTCTTAGCAGGGTGAGCGCATGCAAGGCGGCTGGTCCTGATGGTGTTCCTGGGCGTGTGCTTTGAGCATAAGCTGGGCAGCTGGCTGGGATCTTCATGGCCATCCTCAACCTGTCACTATCCCAAGCGGTTGTCCCCACGTGATTTAAGACAACAACCATTGTGCCAGTGCCCAAGCAGTTGAATGCGTCAAGCCTAAATGACTTCCGACCTGTTGCACTCACCCCCACGATTATGAAGTGCTACAAAATAAGTCTAAAATATGAAATTACGATTTTTAGGGGCTAACTGACTGTTGGCCATTTGGCATCAAATCATGGGATCTACTTTGTACACAGTAACACTCTGAGCATGCGTGTCAATGTTTTCATTGTACGTAGATTACATTGTGAGAGAGGGGATGGCCCCAACCCCACCCCTAACCCAAACCCCTTGCGTACTACCGCAAACACGAAAAGGGAGAACGCTGTGTGAGGCAGCAAGGTAACCCAAAGAACAGGAAATAAAGTCCCCCACACAAATAATATACAATTTAGCATGATGCTATATTCATAGATAATACATTATAGCAAGTAATCTTCCAAAATTAAAATAAACATAATTATGTTGCAGTTCTTTCTGTTGCCAACAGGTGGGGCACAGCTGCCCGTAATGAACAGACCCCACTGGCACTGCATAACCCAACCCTCTGCACTGTTCTTTTTTGCACATCTGGTTGGATGCAAACTGCATTTAATTGTACTGTACATGTACTGTTCAAGGAAAATAAAGTTTAATCTAATCTAAAACAACAGTTTAGGGAGAACATAATAATCATAGATCCTCTATTGTCTTTACCCTCTTTCAGGTGGATGCATATGGATTCATCACTGAGAACCACCGTAAATATCCCAACTACTATGTTGATAGGAAATCTGATACAGAGGTTATCTTCTATGCGAATCATGACTACAACCTAGAGATCAAGACCTGGAAGATGCTACATGACGCCAAGATCCTCAGACTGTACCAGCGGATAGGAGACACGCAAGCCGGCACAACTGTAAAAATACATATAAATTGACGTTTTTACAAAATACCCTAAATACTCATTGTATCATGGAAATGTAAGATTAATAAAGTTTATTTTATTGCTATGCTAAAACCAATTTAACATATTAATATATTTAATGATTTCTAGTGTTAAGTTTCTGGATTTTTGAGTTGACAGTGACTTGACTTAAAGTGGTATGCCATATGTACTTCTGAAACTGTTATCAACTTCATCTCTTCCCCATCCTCGTCCCTACCCCCAACCCCAGCCCTACCTCTACCCCAGCCCTACCCCCTACCCCCAGCCCTATGTTTGCATATGCTAGGGCAACTTTCTTCCACATTGCAGTACCTTGGATCTGTAAGAAATGTTGATTATTAAAGGTCAAGTCATTATTCTTTAACCCCAATTGCAACAGTTGTAAAAGCTGTGTATCTGGCCGGTTTGGATCTGGATATCTCTTCAGTGCAGCTTCTATGGCTCTCATACCTGACGGAATATCTATGTTGGTGTATAATGAATCAACGTATATAATGAATAGGTATGCATGTCGAGGAACGGAAACCATACGGAGTGTATCTATAAAATGATATGTGCCCTTTATATAACTGGGATGTTGTTGTGATATGGGATTGAGAAAGAAATCTATGAATTCTGCAACTGCTGAGGATTCACTTCCACAGTCTGAAACAATTGGTCTTCCCCTGGGGACCTCAAAAGGGACCGTCCACTTCTCTGGTGGTTGGTGAATTTTAGGCAGCAAGTAAAACAGACGTTGCCAAGGTACTTCTGGACCATCAAGGTACACCTTCTGTCTATTTGTAATGTATTTAGCCTGACAGAGATCAGTAATTATCTGTCTGATTGTAATTTGTGTCTCTCTTTGCATGGACCTGGGGATTGTCCTGTAATGTAATGTATTAGATAATTGTCGGTTGGCTTCCAAGAGGTATTGCTGGCTGTCCATAATAACAATTTTAGAGTCTTTGTCGGCTGGCTTGCCTTTCCACTTCTGAAATATTATGTTTCGAGTGTACAGTAGAATAATGAAAATTCCGGATAATCTGAGTGTTAGTCTTAATCAAATTCTTGATGGGTGCTGAAATGGTATTGGAGTTAGGCTCCCATCTAGATGGTGCACTAAAGGGTGGAATGACAGAAGCAGATGTGTAGTTGAAATGTTCCAGAAGCCTCAGCGATCGATGGTACCTGTGGAAGTCCCTCTCAAGCCCCCCACGGTCAAACCCAAGAGGTGCTTGGATGAAACTAAGACCCCTTTCGAGCAGTGTGACTTCCCTAGATGATAACTGGAAAATAGATGACAGGTTCAGTATGTTAGTGTGTTCCAGGAGGGGCCGTGAAATTGGCGTACCCTCCGGTTCTACTTTAACTGGCTTGCCCAGTGATTTAGAATCTTATGAGCTGTTGAAGAAGTCCAGTGAATGTCATCCTCCTCTGTGTGAAAGTCTGTGTGATGAATTTCAAAAAGGGGGTTACAGTGTGTTGCAATGTACTGATTGAGAGATTTTAATATAACCTTACAGATAAACAACGGGCTAGGTGACCCCAGTAATATGATGAAACTGAGCGCCAGGGTAACTGTCAATTTGGATATGTTCAAACTTGTGAGAAGGTATCCTGCCCAAGTTGGAATCTCCAATAATACCCACAGATTTTGTGGAGTTGATTTCCCACTGATGAATTTTCCTACTTGACCTACAATGTCAGGTAGGGAAATATGAAGGTGCAGTTGGAGATGTTGATGTAGAATGTCTTGGTATAGGCAAGGGGGAAAGTCTTATGTTAGGTTAAATTCGACCCCTAAGTTGTAGGGACAGAAGGATTGAATTTAATATTGGGCCCATAGACTGTGGAGAGGTTTGGATTGGGGAAGGCTCAGATGGGACTTTCCCTGGAATGATTTTCCTTTTGCCATTACCCATCATCATCACTTTTTCCACCTCTACTTTCCTCTCCACAGGAACGGCCTTAATAGGATATACTGGAATACTAGCCTGGGTCCCTATGGGAACAATAATAGGAACATCAGTGACTATATTAGAAGCAGGCAAGATCTCAAAATCGACATGAGTAGCTACATTACTAATTACGGCTATATTTGGTGGTCGTGCTCCCCCCTGTGGCCCAAGAGGTCCGGGGAAGTCCGGTTGACTGTGAGGTGTATGGATGACTTGAGCTTGGACCGTTACCATCTTGGGCTTAACCATGGAGGATGGATCTAGAGTGCTAAGAGGAATAAGTGGTGGGAATTCTTCCTCTTCCAGATTAAAATTGACTACGAATGGGATTTGATCTGCTGTGTCAGTCGGCACTGGGACTCCCCGGTTGTGTTGAGTGGGTATCAGACCTGGCCTGGATGGCTTAGGGCCTTGGTGGGGCATGTTTGTGGGTGGCATGTGACCTGAGGATTGTTGCTGAGGCCCTGGAGCCGATGTGTTACCCAGTGGGGGGTTCCTAAGTAAATCATTTACTATGGTGATGGTACTTTCCTGCAGTCTATGCCTATACCTTTGTTTTGCCCAACGTATGGCTGTATCGAGTGCACTATGATTGAAGGGAAGGGCTATGGAGGATAATGATGCAAGAATTACCTGATAATGGTCATATAATATTTGCATGTTCACCGCCATCCAATTCTGTGTGTTGGCTGCTACCTTTTGTTTCATGTCCATATTTGGAGATGACGGTTTTATAAAGTCTGTGAGTTTATTAACCTGCTTTGTCATCCCCACTGGAAACGTGTTAGTCTTAAGGGCTTTCTCAATCATTTGTCTATGGTGAGTTGCTTGAAGAGGGTTAGGGTTAGGGTTAGGTGGGGGACCGATTTAAAAACACTAAATGTGTTTAAAGTGTGCACGGGCACAGGAGCTACATAAAACTATCTTCACCTTATATTTTTTATAAAATTCAAACAACAAGTAGACAATAACAAAGACAAGACAATGGGGATGTGGGTGAGGGAAGTTTTAGGTACCGGTGCCACTAAGGTTAAGCTTATGCACCGGCGACCCTAGGGTTAGGTTTAGGGTAAGTGGGCAGGGGGATGGTTTAAAAAAATAAATAAAGAAAATATAAAAAAATAAAACAATGGGGGGGGGAAGAGGGTTAGGGTTAGGTTTTGTTTAGGGGACCAGATTGGTGCACGGGCACGGGACACCACACATTCTCCCTTTGGGTCAAAAAGTGACCTTTAAAAGAATACGAACAATATATAGGTATATAAAAAGTGGCAAACATTAATGAATAAATAAATACATACATCTGAAAACAAAATAAGGTTAAGGTTAGGATTGGGGTTGGGGTTAGGGTTAGGATTGGTGTTAGGGTTACAAGGTTAAGGTTAGGATTGGGGTTAGGATTGGGGTTAGGATTGGGGTTAGGATTGGGGTTAGGATTAGGAACAGGGTTAGGGTTAGGGTCAGGATTGGGGTTAGGGTTAGGGTTTAGGATTGGGGTTAGGGGTTAGGATTGGGGACAGGATTAGGGTTTTGGTTAGGGTTAGGATTGGGGTTAGGGTTACAAGGTTAAGGTTAGGATTGGGGTTAGGGTTAGGATTGGGGTTAGGGTTAGGAACAGGGTTAGGATTAGGAACAGGGTTAGGGTTAGGAACAGGGTTAGGGTTAGGATTGGGGTTAGGATTGGGGACAGGATTAGGGTTTTGGTTAGGGTTAGAGTTATAGTTAGGGTTCAGGTCAGATCCAGGGTTAACAAATTGGGTCAGTGTTGGGACTTTGTATAGACGCAAGAGCTACACAGTTTATCCAACCCTCACCCACTCGCTGGGC
>JACXGK010007128.1:0-26298 GCA_016801125.1 Novumbra hubbsi | reverse complement strand
TGCGCACGGAGGAAACAGTAGGCGGACTTTCCACCGCAGTGGCACAAACAGACATACCCAAACACTTACCCTGACACCCCTGGGACCATCCCGTGAGAACCCTCCGCGACCATGAAAAGGAAGGATCATGCTGGGCAAGCCATGGCAGACCCAGAATGATGGGGAAATGGGGGGCCTCCACGACGTACAGGGAGACGGACTCGACGTGAGAGCCACACAGCATACGTAAAGGAGTGGTTACCTGGCACACCTTACCCATACCCAGCGGACACACGATGGTGCCTAGAAGACCGGCGACGTCGAACGCCGGGGGGCTACGCGGACAGGGGAGTGGCCGCCAGTAGGCGGAGACGTGACACTGTCCTTGTTTAACTCTAAAATCATAGTGGTAGTTCAATCCTTGAGAAATTAATAACCAAGCAAAAAACATGCAATATTTTATATATTGCCCTGGTGTAGAAGATATTGTACCATTCTTCAAGAACAAAAGCCTCCAGTTATTTGAAAGATTAAGCTGGTGGACAACATCCTCCAGAACATCCCATAAAGGTTCAATGATGTTGAGATCTGGTATTTGGAAAAGCCATGAAAACAGTGTTTGCACCATGATGTTACAATATTCCAGATAATAGAAGTTCATAAAATGCCCACGCAGAATGTTGTTTTCATGTACACGACACAATTTCTTTTATGATTCATTTTGTATTCAGCAGTTTGAGTATATTACATGATGTTCTTTATCATTTATTTCATTCATGAATCTGGTTTTGCGTGTGTATTACACAATTGTCTTCAGAATGCATTTAATACAATACATTGGATATTGATCCTGCATTTACAGATCAGAGGAAAAATAAAGCTATAACCTCTTTGGAAGCCATTAGATTAAGGAATGGATGGTAATACATTTTAAGATGCATATGTAACTGGTCCTACTCAGATTCAAACCCGAGATGGGAGTGAGGCACTCTAGCAATCAAGCTAAAACCAATGGTCTCTAGTGTTTGTCAACATATTTGTGTGTGTGTGTGTGAATTAACAGACAATTTGAAAAAAAGACTATGACTCCTGTAACAACTGTCCCTTTCTTCTGGTACATTGTGGGCAGCTTTAAAAACACATCCATGAATCTCACATCACCAATTGAAAACATATATGCAGAATTTTCCAAAATGTATTTCCCAAAATGAGTTCACCATAGTTTAATTAAGGTGGTATTTATTATTTGACTCTGCTCATACAACAATAGTAGGCTATCCCCAATCTCCGGGGAGGTCGGACTGATCCGTGTGCCATGGCACCAGGACCGGCTTGTAACCTAGGACACACTGAAAGGAAGTGAGGTTAGTGGAGGAGTGGCGGAGGGAATCCTGGGCGTGTTCTGCCCACGGTAGAAACTCAGACCACTCCCCCAGCCAATCCTGGCAATAAGACCTCAGGAAACTGCCACTTCCTAGTTGACTCTTTCTACTTGCCCGGGGTGGAACCTAAAGGTAAAGCTGACCGAGACCCCCATCCTCCCCATGAATGCCTTCCACACCCTGAACGTGAATTGAAGGGCCCAATTAGTCTGGGCACACACAGAGCAGGAGAAAACATACACCCTGACATCCTTCGCCAAGGAGGGCCACCAGTAATTGTCCCAATGTAAGGACCGGAGTCGCTTAAGCGAGGATGGGACCCAATAGCACGAAGTAACTGAGAAAATGAAGGATCGATAGGACAGGGGTGGCAGGATGAGTGGTTGTTGAAGAGGGCTCGGATATAACGAGCTTAGGGTGGTGCTCGGACGAGACAAGCGTTTGTTGGTTTGCATAGACTAAGTAGTCGAAAAAGGAGCTGCATAATGCAGGAGCCGTAACTGGTAGACAAAAGTACTAAGTTGTTTGTACTGGCAGTGAGCCGGCAGAACTGGGGTGCTTATGCAGAGCACTGATAGGAGTGATGGGGAACAGGTGTGTGTAGTTTATGACTGAGGTGCTTAGTGACTGGTGCTTGTAGTAGCACCTCAGGACCACCAGAGGGTGCGCAAGGGCCCGAGTTGGAACGGTGTCAGGGTGGAACCCTGACACTTAATACAGCGAATGGACCGCTCAATGTCTGGATGACCAGAGAAGGGGAAAGAGTGTGCCCAATATATCAGTCGGTCTCTCACCTCGGTCTCTACAGCCACTCTGGGCACTGAGGAGAGGGCTCAGTACACAGTGTCTGAGCTACGACGGCGTCCACCTCCCACTCCACCTGCGCCACTACACTTGAAGCCGGTAGAATGGGAGCGTTGTCCACCGACCTGTCTTTCGCGTCATACATGCCATGTATATAGGACAAGGTGAAATTTAATCTGGTAAAAAGAAAACAAGCATTTTTCTCCTTTTACATAGAGGTCGTATTAATCCCTGCCGCAGTGATTCAGAGATGTAAGTAGCCATGGTCTCAGTCTCTGTCCACAACAAGGGATATACACGACCCTTGGGTAAAGCACAACCAGGCCACAGGTCTATCGTGCAATCTCCTGGTTGATGTGGGGATAATGTATTTCCCTGCGCTCTGGAAAACACACAACCGAGGTCCTGATTCTCAGGAGGAATGCACATGATGGTGGCACTGTCCGGACTTTCCATAGTGGTGGCCCACAACAAAAACATCCAGACACCTACCCTGACACTCCCGCAACCACTGGGAGAGTAGATATTCTTCGGATTCCCACAGACACCTTTTACAGTTATAGTAAAAAGTACAGTTTATAGTATCGCCCAGACTTCTGAAAAACTTGCTTGCTGTAAGCTATAGAGTGTTAGTAGCCTTTATTCGATCAGTCAGGGTACTTGATTCTTCCGCATCCGTGGCACCCAGACGTTGAAATGAATATGTAAGCTAGAGAGGCGCCAGTTAGTTTACGTGGTGAAAGTTTAGTTAATAACATGCATGATAATGCAGGACTCTGTAAAACATTACCGGGATACATACCCAAATCTTTAGAAACATTAATTTACAATTTACCCGAGATTCTAGAGGGGACCGTTTTAACACGTTATAGTACATTAAAATATGTTTATGATCCTACGAATATTTGTTTAAAACTCTACTTTAACAAGCAAATAAAAAAGCAAAGGAAGCAGGCCGATTTAGACCTTGGATCGGTTTGGACGCGTGGACAAAAATAAGCAAATATATTTACCAAATGATTGGTTTTAACCGAGAATTATCAGAGGAAATTATAGTGTTTGGGGAGGACATTCGTATGCTGAGAGTTGTATCTAAACGAGAAGGTACAGATTTAAAACAGTTTACGGTTGTTGCTCCTATAAAAAGAGTAACTCCACGGTTATAACTGAATATCCTGTGTATGCATTTTTTTGTAATTTGGCTAATAACTATGTAGAATTATTTAGCTTCCTATTAACTGACTGGCTATTAATATGGGTTTTATTGTACAAGATTCATGACCTGTTTACACACCGTATTAATTTAACAGATTGTGCACGTTTAAACAAGAGACTTGGGTGGGGGGGCTGTTGAATTCAAACTACTTCCCCCGAGTCCGAATCAGAGAATGTCCACACGATCACATGTCTCCAAAGTAAACGCCTTTAGTACAGATATATCTGGAGATTGTTCCCCACAATACAGCCAAGAAGATCTGACTCTCTTTCACCTGGACAAAGTTTTATACAGCCCCTCCCACCCCTCAGTCATTGCATAGAATTTGTTGAGTGCGCTTCCTGGGTGGGCGTGTCCCATCTTGCCGACCCCATCTCTGGCCGTGGGGCCCTCTGGTGACCTCTAAGGCAGACGAGGACGACAGTTGGGGGGGCTGGCGCCAGGAGATCTGCCAGGACACCTCTGCTAGCTTGTGTTTACTTTTCCTCTTCTTCTTATTTGTCCGTTTCAGTGGGTTTTCTGCTAGAAGGCAATAAACATGTCTTCCTATACATTCTATGTCCTTCCCTTAATCTCTTGATTTATGGTCCTACTTCTGGAATGAACTAAGTAACATTTTATCACCCCAGCCCTGCTATCTCTAAGTTGACCCCCACAGGCACGGTCTGTTTATAATAGGCCACCACACATCTAATCTTTAATAAAATATTCCACAGGGCGTATAACCCTGATTATAATAACAGGACCATTTGTCGTGGGGTTGGGGGTGTTGTAGAATGTCGGCAATTGTCCTTATAAAAAGTTGAGTAGCAAAATCTGAACAAAGTAATCTTCTCAGTTTACAGAGCGAAGAAAACAACTTTTTCACTGAAAAAGGTATGTAATATTTGAAGTAGAATGTGCTATTAGAAGCAAACTGTGCCAGTAGGGCGTATACTCTGAAATTAGCCAGCTGGGGGTCGTAAATATTAATAAGAACATTCCAGAGGTAGGACTATAAGTCAAGAGAGTAGAGGCAAGGACATAGAATGTATAGGAAGACAGGTTTATGGCCTTTTTTAGCTGGACCCACAGACGCAGACAACAAGGAGGATGAAAACAAGAGCTAGCCAAGGTCAGATCTACTGGCGCCAGCCTACCCCCTCAACTCTCTTCTTCGTCGGCCTCCAAGGCCAGCAGAGGGCCCCATGGATGGAGATGGGGGCTGCAGGACGGGACACGCCCACCCAGGAAGCGCGCTCATCAATTTCGATACAATGACTGAGGGGGGAATAGGCTACATAAAATGTGTCCGATGTGAACGGACTTAAGATCTTCTTGGCTGTATTTTGGGGAACGATCTCCAGATATATCTGTAATAAAGGCGTTTACTTTGGAAATAGTTGACCGTGTGGACATTCTCTGATTCAGGACTCGGGGGAAGTAGTTTGAATTCTACAACTTGGGAGCTCGTCCGGGGATCGGAGAGTGTTCACGCCAATTGATTTAACCAGAGCCTCCGGAAATTCCCAACGATTTTCAGCCGGGCAAATTATTAAGGTGAGCAGAACCTATTTTAAAAACAACTCTGCGTATTGGCCATAGCCACATTTTGAAAATCGTTTGTGAAAAGTACGAAGAGTGTAAATTAAGATTTCCAAACTAACGGCCAGGACGGAGTGGCGTCTCCGGACAAACTAGGGGCTAGAGGCCCGCGAGGACTAACCTCCGAACTAAGTTTGGCTTCAATATTTTAAGATATTCCAAAATTTTACATCCTTGAAGTGGCTATTCCTACCTAGTTTTGACGAAAAATAGGACCCTATAAAGCGGCGCCTCTATAGGGAGCTGGGCTAAAAAGGCCCGGAGAATTCAGGACCTCCAAACTTTATATCCTAGATCTAGCATATCCTACCTTGTTTCGACGGAAGCGAGGAAGTCCACAGAGCGGCCCGGAGAATTGAGGACCTCCAAACTATTTATTATGGTGAAATACCAGGAGAGTAAATACTCCAAACTAAATGGTGAAAAACCAGGAGAAACTCCAAACCAATAAGGTGAAAGCCCCGGAGGGTGAAATCTCCAAACTAAGTGGGTTAATTAAAGTCCTGGTTGGCGGCAGCCTCCAAAATATCTGTGTGTCTAATGTTTGTCCTTGTATTTTTGTGGTAACTGGGTGTAAATGTCCCTTTGCTTTGTCACGTGGTATCGTTAGTTGTATGTTGCTGTTGTGTTGCGGTTACTGGTGGTATGCAAGTACTGTAGGAATCGTAGGTGAACAGAGATTGTGTGGAAAAGGGAGACGGAGAACATAGAATGGAAGCCAGGGGCTGAACAGATTGAAGGGTGAAAATGTGGAGAAAGAAGTGAAGTTACATAGGGAAAGGTAAAAAATAGGAGGATTAAGATGGGGGTGGAGACCCCTGGTTAGGTTAGGATCTAGGATAGGCCCAATATAACAGGGAATTAGTTTCCAACTTTATATAATCACACACGCCACACATAGTCACATCTTATTAGAGACTTTCATAGTTAGACTGCAAGAGGAGGAAATAGGTGAGTGATGGTCTAGACAGGGGAAATAGTATTCATCACACACACACCCACACACACACGCACACAAACACATAGACAGAGGAGGAGGCCAGGGAAGGAGTGTGGTTTCAGATAACAGTAAAAAATACAGAGGTTGGTTAGGGATGATTGGTATAACACAAATTTGTAGAACAGGCAAAAACGGTAAGCTGAATATCAGAAAGTGGAGCTAAATATTAAAAGGCATAAACAGTAGGCAGTAATCCCAGGAGAGGGAAGTAATAAAGCTACTCTTAGCAGAAGGAGCCTGCTAGATAGCATAGTTAAAGTAAGAGGAAGGTGGCATAGAAATTGAGCAACGATTCCCTTATTTAAAACAAGTTAACATCGAGTAAAAATCTGAGTCTACGTGGCACTATTGAAATAGAATTCCAATTAGAGCACACGTTTAATACGAAAGTTTAAAACAATTAAGCAGATAAAAAATATGAAACTCAACAAAAACCTGTTGAGTAAGAATCAATTAGCCAGTGTTGTATGTATTGTCTATGGGTTTGTACGTCATGTGTTTGTCTTGTTATGTTTGAACATATGAAAATTGACATGATAATGGGGGGTTCTGTCCGGTTTTCCTTATCCTGTCAGCTGGGGGTTTTTTTTCCAGTCGAGTCCAGAACCCGCGTCCAGCAGTTTATTTACTCTGGATCTCAAATTCCTCCCTCGATGAGCTAAATCTTATTGAAGTTGAGATGAGGGGCAGACTGGATTAAGGCTAGAGCGTGATTAGGGACAGGCTGCCGGACCTAAATTGTAATTTGGGGTGAGAACGCAATAAGCGTTTAGCATTCAGGACTCGGGGGAAGTAGTTTGAATTCTACAGTTTTTAAATCATTATTTTAAATCTTTTTTTAGATTCTGATGAGGAGGAGCAAACTGTTAGCCAGGTTTTGCGTCTTGTGGAGGATGTATTTTATGGTAATTTTATATAATGTTTTAAAAATAATAAAAATGTGTTGTATATAATTTAGTGTAAAAAAGTGGATTTAAAAAGTGTCTTTTAATCAACAGATGATGATGCATATAGAGAGATTTCAGAGAATTTTCTGAACGTTGGCAACGAAATAGAGATTATGGTAAGCGTGCTCTATGCTTTTTAAAATAATTATAATTATTTATAGAATATATTTTTTAAATCGACAGATTCCGACACAAATGAAACTGCTCCGGACGCTATAGAACGCGCAGGCCGTACCCCTACCCACAAGGCTGTGTATAACTGTAGTCTAAATCTTCAAGATGAACGAAATGGTGAGTAAGGTAAAGAAAGAAAATAAAAAAGTTAACCATTTTTAAATTGCAAACAACTGATTAAACTCTATCCATGCGTCCTTTGTTTTTTCAGAACGCTTAAACGTACACGCGGCTAAAGAGGTGTTTCCTGAAACTCTAAACGCAGTTGAAGAAGCACAAAGAGGGAGCAGAACCCATCAAGAGCTGGAAAGAAAAGAGGCCTGTGAATTACTTAATGCAAGTAACGTTAATTCTGCTGTTATACACGCTTAGAGTACATTTCCTTTTATTTTAGAAATTCTTTCACAAGTTCAAAAACAGCTTTATCACTTACATAATGATTCAGTACATTGAAAGTCCCGTCTACATTAATTGGTTTACGACTAAATGTTTTTAAAACCCTTACCTCAATTATAAAGGTATACATAGCAGTTAAAAGATACACGTTATTATTTAATTGTTTTTAAAAGAAAAAACACACAAAGTTACACAATTCTTTTTCCTCAGGTATGTCTAACTCCATCATATGTAGCCACATAGCACAGTTACAAACACCCGTAAAGATCTTCTCTACTTTTTGTACACGTTCAACGTTAACAACATGTTTGGCTTTGTAAAGGGAACAAAAATTCACTTTTCTTTCAATAATGTACATCATGAGGTTTGTGACAATTCTCAAAATAAAATAACGTTTAATTCTCTCAAATAACATACACAAACAATTCACCATTCTATTAAACTTAGACACACAGAGCAGGAGACGGTTCTTCAGAGGTGTTCTGCCAGAAATCCACAACATCGCCTACCAGCTTCTGCTGTTTGGGGTTCTCATTCACCAAGGGGTTGTACATTTGATTTAAGGCCTTGTTAATATAGCTATAGTCTTTCAGATCATTCAGAAATAGCTCCGCAATTCCATGTACCAGTTGTAGGTCGACTTGGACATTCAGGGACTTCAGACCACTGGCCAGGGCTGGGATGAAACGATTGTTCCACAGGCGTTTGATCAGGCTCTCAAAATGCATGTGATAGAAATATCTAGGACAGTCATAAAGACATGAATGCTGATGTTGTCTCTCATGGTTTATCCGACAACCGTTGCATACAGCCCTTTTTTGTTCGTCAATAAGGATGTCGAAAAGTCTTCCAACACAGGCCTTTATGGTGCTCACGACAATCAGACTATTGTCGACATCAAAAACAATTGCAGGCTCATTTGTTTGAGGTAAGGAATCTTGAACGAGAAAAGACATTGATGTTGGTGTGCTTGGTGGTGTTATAAGTGAATAATACGCTGGGCCATTCGTAGACCAATCCTGGATTAACTAGTGTCTTCAGAGACACTAGCCTCCATAGTAGGCCTCGTAATAGGCCTATACAAATGCGTTCTTTCAGCCAAAGAGGATGATAGACTGTCAGCCCTTGAGGCAGACCCTTTGGTAGAAAATATACCATACTTGCTTGAATGTAAAGGGTCTACTGCCTTAGCCTTTTTAACTATGCCGAGGAACATGGCTTGTTGGGGGCGTGGTTTCTGTATGATCAAGTGGCATAGGCCCAGGAGTTGTTGGAGGGGTCGGTTTTCAGTAGATAATGTCCAGGCTTTGCGAGAGAAAATCGCCATCCCGACACATCTTTTTACTTGGAGAATCTAGGTCTGGTAAAATACAACGCTTTAGTCTGAGAACACTTAACCATTGCTGGCTTAGAACGAACAACTCGTCAATTCTTCGAAACATATTGTTGTCCAGATGAAACCATACATTGAGTGGTAAACGAATCTTTGTAATTTAGTGCTTAGTTCCGTCCATTATGTTCTCCACACCTAAAGACATTTGGACGATTCCGCTCAGAATTCCATCTTCCCTCGGTACATGTCCCTGAGGAATCGGTGGCCCCCTTTATTTAACTGTTCCTTCCTGGGGTACCCATTCAGCCTTATCAAAATAGCACCCCCCAAACCCTTTCTTACACCTCCCGCACCCCAAACGCTGCCGTACCGTTTGTCCGGAAAAATACCTTTTTTTCCGGAAGAACGCAGCCGGTGGGAACCACTCGGTCATAAATTCCCAGGCACGTTTATGACATATAAAACACCTTCATTAAACAGATGTACAAACACGCACACACACACACACAAACCCCGGGGTCAACCCCCCTTTGTCCCGCCCACCCATCACACCTCCAAACCGAAAATAGGGCAATTAAACTGTCAGCTTGATACAGCCGTATACTACTACTCTCATATGTTCTCCTTATCACCTCACTGTTCATTGATACATAGGAATTTGGCCATGAGGGAGTGATACTTCCCTCCCTAAGTGGGGGCTATTGGGGCATCTGGATAAACACAGAATAGGGGAAGAACAGAATGGGGCAGGAAGAAAAAAGACACTGTCATGTACTGGCGGGGGGCCCCTAGCCTTCTCTATGCTTTGGGGCTCAACGGTCAGGACATGACACACAGAGAGGCCTCTAGCCATCTCTGTGGCACTGTGGGCTCCCCAGTCAGAGCAGCTGTGATCAGTTGTCTCTGATTGGGGAGCCTACTTAGTTTAGGGTTTTTTCCACACTCTGGTGTGGTTTATTGTTTGTTTGTTTGTGTTAGTCACAACGTTCACGTTCCTGTTTTGTGTCACATATTATTCCTGTGGATACGCTACATGTTCTTTGTAAGTTAGTTTAGTTCTGTTTGTTGCTTGTTACAGTTCCTTTACTTTTACGTTTACAGTCCGTGTTAGTTTGTGTCTTGTTTGTGGGAATAAATTCACCTTTTACTTTGAACAATGTATGCATTTGGTTTCGCTACACACCACTCTTACACCTGATAAAGGATGACTCTTACTTGATTATACTAAATGAATATGTAAATAACCTCAGTGTATAAGAACTGAATGTAAATGTGATTGTGTTAGAGACTCTTCACTGTTGTGAATTTTACTCTCCTTGCAAGCTTTTAATAAATATGTTAGATGTGCTACAAGAGTGTTTCTTTTACTTACCTGCTTGAAATTCTAAACTATACCTAGACTTAATTATTGCCATCATACCACTCCATGAGAACCCTCCGGGACCAGGAAATGGACGGATTATGGAGTGGTAACCAAGAAATGCCTAGGATTAACAAAAATGAGGGTGAGTCTATGACAAAAAGGAAATATGTTCAGTATGTCCATCATGCGTTATCATGAGTAAGGAATCGGTTTTATGACAAACCGATCCCATACCCAATGGCCGTTGGTCTATAGAACGGACAGGAATGGGTGGTGTAACGGATTTAAAGAGAGATGTAGCAGATGCACTAAGACCGGTCTATGTAAATGCCTGGTGCCCCTGAATTAATTAGAGCGTGGCACCGGGAAAGTAACGGAATGTGTGGAAAGGTTACAATAATATGCATGTGTTAACCGGAGGGTTCCCCAGGAAAATATGCCTTACCTGGGGTGATGCAGGAGTGTCCGGCTTGTATTCCCCTATAATGTTCTAATATTTATGGATCTAGAACCCTTGCAGAAAAAAGACGTGTGGTCATGTTTTCCCATGGAATAGTTGGCACCATTTACAAGTAAGATATTTGGTAGTTGCCTTGTAGATAATAATTTAAGATTATTATTATTACTTATTATTTTTTTACAGACGCTTATCCATTAGGTATAGAACATTAATCAATGGAAGAGCATTAGTCTTGTCTTTTTTTGCTATAGGTAACTTGCTTGCATCCTCTAGCTATGCACATACTTCTAGCTAGCAAGCACTGATCTAATAATAATAATACATTGAATTTATATGGCGCTGGGGAACAGGAAGCCAGTGAAGTTCTCAGAGGATAGGCGTGATGTGCTGTCAGGACTTGGTGTGGGTGAGGAGTCTGGCTGCTGAGTTTTGGAAACTGGAACTGTGGAAAACAGAGTCCGGGAGTTTGTTTGAGGTTGTGATGGTGTTGGAGATGTAAGAGGTCCTGGCAAGATGGAGGGCATCCCTATACATGGAGACGTGAAGCTTATAGGCTTCAGCATGTACAGATAAACCAGATCTAGTCCGGCATTCAAGAAGGCGTCCCACCTGCTTCATGGCCCGGAGCTCAGGTGTAAACCAGGGTGATGAGAATTTTTTTTGGTTTGGAGTGGGGCCATGTGATTGAGGGATACAGAGAGGTGTTGAACTGGTTAACTAGATCCTCAGGAGTAGTAGGGGCATGGTTCAGGGAAAGGGCAGAGCAGATTACTGTTGCTCCCGTTTATTTTCTTTCTTTCTTCCAAGTAAGGACACTTTTCTTTCAGTGTTCAGAAAAGGAAATTCAATACAAAGAAATTAACAGCAAACAGTGTTCAGCATAACATAATAGTCATGACGACTCCCGTTCTCTCTTGGTCACCCCAAACCAGCCTCCCCTGCCTCACGTCTTCTCCCCTTTTCTCCTTTTAGTCTGGGCCTGCAAGTAGATACACCTATGAAGGTTAGTGATTGCTCTCAGGTGTGCGTTCTTGTCTTACCCATTACGGCCGGTCTCCAGGGGAGGGTGTTGCAATCTCACGCCATGCTTCCGACCCTTCATACATCCCTCCGTCAAGTTAGACCCAGAGGGTCTAGCGCCAGCCGGACTCACATGGTCCTGGCGAAACAGCGCATCCGCATTCCCGTGCAATCGCCCGGGTTTGTGCACCACCTGGAACTGAAAAGTCAGTAAGGAAAGGAACCACCTGGTTATCCGGCTGCTAGTCTCCCTCGGCGTTGCAATCCATCTGAGGGGTGAGTGGTCAGTAACTAGGAAGGAAGGTCCACCTCAGGAGGCAGTACCTCAAATATTCCAACGGCCACTTAATGGCCAAGGACTCCCTTTCTATCGTGGCATATTTCCTCCCCGTCATTGAAAGATTACGGCTAATGTAAACCACCGGGTGCGCGTTGTCTCCATCTCCTTGTGACAATACTGCCCCTATTCCCGTAGCCGACGCGTCTGTAAAAAACATGAAAGGCGCATTCAAATCAGGCATATGCAGTGCAGGGTACACAGCTTTTGCTTAAGGATATTTAAGGTTTTCTCCATTGCCTCCGTCCATACCACCTTCACTGGTTCCGATTTCCTTGTAAAATCAGTTAAAGGTGTGGCAATAGATGCATAGTTTTGGATAAACCACTGGTAGTCAGACCCAGAAAAGCTTGCACCTCCTTTTTACTAGTCGGTTGGGGCCACTCCTGTACTGCTTTAGTCTTCTCTTTCTGAGGTTTAACCTTCCCACTCACAATGTTATAGCCTAAGTATTCGGCCTCCTCTAGGCTCAACCAACATTACCCAACCTTTCTATGAGCTCGTCAACTCAAGGCATTGGGTAGGCTTCAAATCGTGAAATGGCGTTAAGGGGTCTAAAGTCAATGCAGACCCTCATTGAGCCATCGGGTTTGGGAACTAGCAAATGGGGCTGGACCATGCGCTTGTTGATGGCTCTATCACTCCTGGTCGAGCCATCTCACCCACCGCAGCCTTGGTAATTACACGTCTTGCTTCAGGTATTCTATATGGCCGTAAATGCACCCTAGCCCGTGTCTGTCATGATATGGTGTTGTATTAAGGAGGTAGTGCCAGATGTCTCAGAAAAAACCTCAACTCAACCTCTCGAAGCTGCTGCAGATTAAACTTTTCTCCCAACGGGACCTCCATAGTGGTCCACTCCTTTGCACCATATAACACCGGAACGGCCCGTTTGTGTTACACTTTCAGGAGATTTACATGATGCACCTGTTCGGACTTGCCCTGGTTGCCGAACTCTGTAGTTCACTGGGGACACCTGGGCAATCACCTCATATGGTCTCAACCACTGGGCCAACAGCTTTTGTTGGGGGGTAGGTACTAGTACTAGCACTCGGTCACCTGGCTTGAACTGTCGAGGTTGAGCCGCGCGGTTATATGATCGGGTTTGAGCTCTCTGCGCTGCCTCCATATGCTCCCTTACCAATGGCCAGATGGCTGCCATCCTATCTCTCATTAATACCACATGGTCGATAAAGGATTGATAGGGGCGTGGCTGGTTCTCCCACGCCTCTCTGGCTAAGTCTAGAGTCCCTCTACAGGGGGCGCCCATATAACAGTTCGAATGGCGAAAAGCCCGTAGATGCTTGTGGAACCTACCGTAGGGCAAACATCAGGTGTGGTAACAGAATATCCCAATTCTTCTCGTCTTTATCTACGACTCGCATACTCTTGATGGTTTTGTTTAATAGTTTGCATAGTCCGTCTGTCTGGGGGTGGTATACGCTGGTACGGATCTGTTCCACGCTGTATAATTTACATAGGTCCTTCATCAAATTTGACATAAACGATGTAACCTGGTCAGTCAAAATAGTAGACGTAATCTGACTCGTGAGAACTGCAGAAACAACTCCTTGGCTATCCCTTTCGTTGCCATGGACCGCATTGGTATTGCCTCTGGGTACTTTGTAGCATAATCGATCACCACTAAGATATATTCGTGTCCCCGAGCTGACCTTAGTAAAGGTTCTACCAGGTCCATAGCTATGCGCTCGAACATGGTCTCTATAATAGGTAGGGGAATCAGTGGGTTCCGATAGTGTGACTTTGGGGCTGTGCGTTGGCACTTATCACAAGTTTCGCATTATTTGGCTACGTCTTTGGATACTCCTGTCCAATAGAAACGTGCTAGCACCCTTTCTATTGTTTTCTCCCGTCCCAGGTGCCCTCCCAAGACATGTGAGTGTGCTAGATGTAGGACTGTATCTTGGTAAGATCTCTGCACCATTAACAGTTCTGTGTCGACACCCCTCCTCTTCCTAACCCAATATAACAGGCCTTTCTTCAGCGCAAAATAGGGCTGTTTTAACTCACCCTCATTCTGGAGCTTCTTTCCGTCGAGAACTGTCCCATCAATCCCTCTGACAGCGTAACAGCTCTTGTATCTGGGTGTGCAGGAGGCTGATCTCGTCCACTGGCACCCGATGTGGTGACAAAACCGGGCCACTCTTCCTCAGGTGTGGTATATTCAAACACCTGTCTCAGATGGTCCCACTCTTCCTGTTCGCCGTCTGTTCCCGACGGGGCTGGTCTTCCTACCTCCTCTGGACTTTCGAACCCCCCGCAGATCTCGTCACTTGAGGTAGCAAATAGAATCTGCCTTATTTTTCCTCCTGCAAATCCACATCTTCTCTTTCACCTAGCAGGCCATCCAGCTGTCCTTCCTCTTGGGTCTCATGTGGGCTCCTGTATGATGCGCAAGCCCCATTCTAACTCGAATATGTTTCCGCCTCTGGCTTTCCTTTTGGTGTTTTTCCGCCATGGCCCATAGGCGATCGAATAGTCAGCAATCCCGTCCCAGGAGTATAGGTACTGCCAATTTAGGCGACAAGAATAGCGTCATGGTGACCCTGCCAAAGGGGTAGCCATTTACACTCTGGCTCTAGGGTAGCCTTGGGTGTCCCCATGAATAAACGAGACGGCCATCTCTACCCCACCAGTTTCCAGTCAGACCTTAGGTTCTGTTGGCTCAGGGAGACCATACTACCGGAATCCAAGAAGGCGTACATATTTGTGTCTCCTATTGTCACAGGAGTTCTCCTAGCGGGTGCTATCCCTGTCTGCCAACACGGTGTTCGGGATGTGGCCACCGGATGTGGCACTGGAAGGGGACCTACTACTCGAGATTGGAAACTTCCTCCTTGGGGCAGTATAGTGCTATGTGGCCGTAAGCTTGGCACTTAATACACTGTATAGAGCGGATTGATGGGGCGTGTCCGGGTACCTCGCTTTCCCGGAGTTGTGGCCCTCCGTTCTTGTCGCACCTCTTTGCCCCCTCCTTCCTGCTTGTAGTAACGCCTCAGTGGCCCCCCAAGTCTTTAGGGCCTCCACCAGGGCATCTAGTGACTGTGGGTTGGTTTGGCTCACAGTCGTCTCAAAACTGGATGGCAGCTCTCTCATGCATGTGTCAATGGCGAGGGTCTCCAACACCACGGCAACCGTTTCTGCTGATCCCAACCGCCCGTTCACCAGTCGTACAAGCTGATGGACCTGTCCTCGTGGCGACTCCCCGATCTTGTAGGTCCATTCGTGGAACCTGGGGGCCTGTTCTCTGGGGTTGAGGTCATATCTGGACAGGATGTCCCTCTTCAGTCTATTATAATCCCTCCCTGAGTAAGCAGATTGTGCAGCGCCTGTAAGCAATGAAGGGATCAACCCTGCCCATTCCTCACTGGGCCAGCCTTCCCTTTGAGCTGTCCTCTCAAACGAGGTAAGATAGGCCTCGATATCATCCTCCCTCAACAAGCGCGATATGAGGTTATTTACCTTCGGGTTGAGTCCCGGGAGCGGTCCCCCCTCGTGTCAACTCCTGCTGGATAGCTGCAAACATCTGCGTCTGTTGGAGGGCGCAAGCCACCAGCTGAGACAGTATAGCTTCACTCATGGTCCTTTCTCCGTTCTCCTCTGGACCTGGGGGATTGTATGTCTTGTCGGCCTTCACTGCCCGCATCCTCCACCAATGTGAACGTGTATAGGGTCTAAGAGCACGTTCACTCACACTGTAGAAACCTAATGTTTCCCCCGGGTTGCAAATCAGAGAATGTCCACGCCGTTAAGTCTTCCCAAATCATACACCTTTATTACGAATGCACCCGGAGATCTGTCTCGCCGGACATGAAGATCTGAAGTCCGTTCACATCGGACACAGTTTAAATAGCCACACACACAGTCAATGCATAGAAGTTGCTGCGCGTGCCTCCTGGATGTGTGTGTGTCTCTTGTCGCAGCCCCCAGCCCCGGGGTGAACAGGCCAGACCCCTCTGGCCTGTCTCCCCTCCTCTCCTTCCTGGGTCACTGAATCAGTCCCATGTGTGGTGGTCAGCCTAAAAGTTAATTCATAGGTTTCTAGATACACAGTGTCCTTTGTCTTTTCCTCCTAACTTCCTGACCCCCCTCCCTCTTATGGAATGTCCCAAGTAACTTATTAACCCTTCGCCTTACTACTTCTTATGAATAACGAATTCCATAACACCTACTCTGGAATGTACTAATTAACATTTTATCACCCCACCAGCTTGCTCTCTCTGAGTTTAGCTCCACTGGTCCTGTTTGTTTCTAACAGCACACATCTAATCTTAACTAAAATATTCCACAAATCCCCCTTTTGATCTCGTCTCCGAGATCAACCAATTCGTCTTTTAGCCCCGGGGGAGCCGAGGGCAACAGTGGCAGCATCATGGGGGAGGTCATTCCTCTTCCCTTCCCTCTTTTCACTGTTCGTGTTCCCTGGCCTACCATTCCCCCAGTGTCTTTCCTGATTTGGAAAACCACAATTTTCTTAGATCTTATATGACACCAACAAAATCATTCACATTCTAGTTTTGACTTCCCGCTCCATCTCAACCCTTCGGTTGCAACCTCTATCCCAATACATGGTCTAGTCTAAATTTATCTGAGAAGTTACCCTCCAGTCCTTCCCCTTCATCTGGCACCTACATACTGACCCAAAGGCCTCTCTGCCTTGGTCCTGATGTTCAAAAACAGTCCTTTTAGTCTTCCATAGTGAGGCACTCTGTGCCCCAGACCTGTTGAGGGTCCGGCCTGCCACCTTCTCCCTGAAACATTGTTTATGTGCCTTGAATCGGGTTCTGGGACCCTGAAGGTGTCGAAGGGAAAGGTTCTGGAGGTTTCACTTCATCATGTTGGTCCAAATCGTCTCCATGCCCTGAGTTAGAGGTTTGCAACACCACCCTTATAGGAGAAATGAAAAGACAAAAACACTGCCTCAGTTGACATGTTCACCTTAACCTTACTATTTAGTCACACTACAAGTAAAATGCAACCATTACGGATGATGGGATCACTCCTCAAATGTCAGAGAAGTACATAAATAGTTTCAGTTACATGAAAGTATCACTACTTATTAACAACAAATTTAAACTAATTATCAATTCAGATTAATAATAACCATAGGAAGTATTGAAAACCTTCTTGTGTCAAAGGTGCACTTTCATACCCGTAAATATGAATTTGTCCGTTGGTTCCAACTCATAAGATAAGAAGAAAGCTAGTCTGTCCGCTGTAGGGGTATCACTTTCCAAAATGCTAATAAAAACAAAATACTCAAAATGGGACAAAACACAAATTAGCAAAAGTACAACAAAAATAAAGATACATCACATGTAATCAACCTGTGTCAGAAAATTGCTAAAATCCAAATGAAATATCCAACTGCTGTAAAAGTTAAAATACAACTCCCCTCTCCTCTCCTCTCATCCTCCCCAGTCAAATGGCTCCTGGCTTTTGTAGTCATCAGTGCAGGAGTCTTGTAGTTCTGTGTGCCTTCCTCCATTCCTCTAATCTCTCCTTGATCGTGGTTTTGGAAATGATCAGAGTCCAATTGTCCTATTCCGACCCCAAGACAGTCTTTCAGTGGTCCGGGCGTGGTTTGGACCTGGAATGATCTGGGCCCCCCTTTGCGGCAGCCGTTCATTGTATCAGGGTTGCAGGATTCAGGACTCTTTTATGAGAGATTAGGATGGAAGCTCGCACAACACAATGTTAAAACCTTGACTGGAGGGTTTGGCATTATCTTACTAAATGTAAAGCTTTGTGTTACAAAATGTTTTGAAACCCCCATCTTATATCTATCCATTCTTCATGGCTTAAACTGGGAATTTACCATTTAGATATTGTCACTAGTCTCTGTCCTCAGGAATTCAAATAATTAACTCCCCCCAACCTAATCTACAGAACTCTCCCCAGGGGTCCTAACTTCAGGGTCTGTGTGACTTTCTTACAGTTTAACATTCAGTTAACACCTCTAAACCTTGAACACCAGAACAGAACCATCCACTTGTTTATCACAACCTATACCAAACTCCACTCCCACAGATTCCAGTCTTCCAAACAACTAAGGTCTTATTTAGCTGGGCCAAAACAAAATTGTAAGATAGCTTTTACTCTAAACTTAGTATGTTAGACTTCTTATCCATTTAACAATCCCCCAAAACAAGTTTAACCAATTACAGTATGTGTATGGGACATAAAAATATCAGTGTCATAATTTCTGTGTACCTATTTGTTCACTTTGAGGTCTAAGTTCACCTTTTATACTATCCTAAATATTTAAAATCCCCTTAAATATTTAAAATCCCCAACTACTCCCCCTATTTATCTCGCTAGTTGTGCCAACAACTAAGAGATAATACCAGGAGGAGCCCACAAAAAATTTAACAGAAAACCAAAAGTGAAGCCGGCCACGTATCTATGGAGAAACGTGAATCCACAGAGTATTTCAAAGTCAGTCCAGTCCCCCCAGGACACAGAGTTATCATGAACGCTACACCCTATGGGCATGCGCAATGCCAAAACTACGCCCCCAGTGGAACCAGAATTCCACTACTGGTCCTCTCCAGAGAAGGAAAGAGAAAACATGACAGCCGAAGCGGCGTGTGTTTGATTCGATGACCCCAAGAGCACAAACTAAATATGCAAAAGCACACAAGATCACTCCCGGGCAGCTGTATGTCAGCGAACAGAACCACAAAAACAGGCAGTCGAACCGCCACCACGGTAAACGTGACCAAATACACATATTACCTGAAAAACATTGGATCCCTCCCGCACAGGGAAACCAATTACCGCAAAAACCAACATTTAACAACAATCGGTGTGCGCATATATACTGCTCCATTGAAATATTTTCCGCTCTCGCCAGAAACGCCAAACCACTGATTGTCCCACAACCATGGCCTTTGTAACGGGAAAAATATAGTAGAGCTGCAGGGGCAGTCTGGACATGGAACAAACCCTTTATCTTAACCACCGTGTTAACAACTCACCTCACCCCAAAAACAGTAAGCATGACCGGCGACCAGAAAATCCATCTAACTACTCAATCCAACCACATCCCCAAACCTTTCAAAGCACTTCCACGAACACGCTTACCTCACATTCCAAACAATCAAACGATATGATTTACCATCAACCATTACCTAGCCATTAATTTCTCCATTATTAACCACATACCGGAAACCCTCCAATCAACTTGCCATAATACCTTCATCAAACTCCCGCAGTTTCGTTCGTTCACCATCAACCCGTCAACTCGGCCGTGCATCTGTTATCTAACAGCAACCAAAATTCACCCCGCCACAGGCGTTCCTATTTCCACACACACAAGTTAACAGCCCTACGAACGCACACACTCGGACAGACAGACACAAAACATAACAGAGACGAAACACAAAGAGAACGTCACCCCAAACAAATCTGTATATTTCTGTGTACCCCTGCGTGTCGTCACACATCAAAAATAAAACTGTGCACAAGAAATTATATTCATCCTAGTGAATAGTGTAACACTAACCGACTGAAAATGTGCCTAAGTGCACGTCCTTAAACGCGTATTTTGCTTCTCACCCCAAATCACAATTTAGGTCCGGCAGCCTGTACCTAATCACGCTCTAGCCTCACTCCAGCCAGGCGCCTCCATCTCAACTTCAATGAGGCCTAGCTCACCAGGGAGGAATGGAGATTCAGAGTAGTAACTCTGGACGCGCGCGCTCCACCCGACTGGAAAAAAAACCCAAGCTAACAGAATCAGGAAAACCGGACAGAACCCCCCATTATCATGTCAATTTTTATATGTCCAAACATAATAAGACAAACACATGACGTACAAACAAACAATACATTTAACATTGACTCATTGATTTTAACTCGACGTGTTTTTGTCGTGTTTCATAATTTTGATCTGCTCAAATGTTTGACTCCAACCTTTATATTTAGCATTTGGAATATCTTAAAATTCCAGGACTCAAACCTAAATATAGCATTCGGAATATCTTAAAATTCCAGGACTCAAACCTATATGTAGCGATTCGGAGGTCCTCAATTCTCCGGGACTCAAACCCAGCAATCCCCACGATTGTGGGGTCCTTGTTCTCGTCAAAACAAGGTAGGATATGCCACTTCTAGGATATAGCATTCGGAATGTCTTAAAATTCCAGGACTCCAACCTAAATATAGCATTCGGAATATCTTAAAATTCCAGGACTCAAACCTAGATATAGCATTCGGAATATCTTAAAATTACAGGACTCAAACCTAAATATAGCATTAAACTTTAATGTAGCATTAAACTTTAATTTCGTCCGGAGTCGCCGCTCCGTCCTGACTTTACCTCAATACCTAGCTTCGGAGATGCTACTCCGGGCCTCTAGTTTGGAAACTTTCTTTTACACTCTTCGTACTTTTCACAAACGATTTTCAAAATTTGATTATGGTCAATACACAGATTTGTTTTAAAACAGGTTCTGATTACCTTCTTAAGTTAGCCGGCTGAAAATCGTTCTGAATTTCCGGAGGCTCTGGTTCGGTCAATTGGCATGAACACTCTCCGATCCCCGGACGAGCTCCCCAAGTTGTTGAAGTTACATCTGCTTCTCCCGAGTCGGAATCAGAGAATGTCCACGCGGTCCAAACTAAACACCTTTATTACAGATAGCTATCCGGAGATCGTTCTCCACTGTACAGTAGACAAGATCTGAATTACTTTCACCTGGACACAGTTTATATACAGCTCCTCCCACCCCTCAGTCATTGGATAGAATCTGTTGAGTGGGCTTCCTGGGTGGGCCTGCCCTTTTCTTGCAGACCCATCTCTGATAGTGGGGCCATCTGGTGACATTGGAGGCAGACGAAGAGGACAGTTGAAGGGGGGGGGGGCTGGCGCCAGGAGGTCTGCCCGGAGATATCACCTAAATTGTGTTTACACTTCCCCTCCTGTGTTCCCTGTCCGCATCAGGGTCAGTGTGATAAGCCAACAGACAATAAACCGGGTCCCCCTATTCCCCCTTGATCTCTTGACTCATGGCCCTACTCTGGAATGTACTAATTAACGTTTTATCACCCCACCAGCTTGCTCTCTCTGAGTTTAGCTCCACTGGCCCTGTTTGTTTCTAACAGCACACCTCTAATCTTAACTAAAATATTCCACACCCCACAGATGGAGATGGGGTCTGCAGGACGGGACACGCCCACACAGGAAGCACATTCAGCAATTTCTATACAATGACTGGGTGGGGAATGGGCTACATAAACTGTGTCCGATGTGAACAGACTTCAGATCTTCCTAGCTGTATTTTGGGGAACGATCTCCAGATATATCTGTAATAAAGGCGTTTACTTTGGAAATAGTTGACCGTGTGAACATTCTCTGATTCGGACTCGGGGGGAGTAGTTTGAATTCTACAATTGACACACAGAGACCAGACAGAGTGTTGGAAAGGAGTACTGTTTCTCCTGTTTCTTCTTCTTTCAGGACACTCTTTTTTCAGTTTTCAGAAAAGGAAATTAAATTAATTACAAAAAAATTAACCGCAAATATTGTTCAGCATAACATAATAGTCATGACGACTCCGTTCTCCCTTGGTCACCCCCAACCAGCCACCCCTGCCTCACGTCTTCTCCCCTTTTTTCCTTTTAGTCTGGGCCTGCAAGTAGATACACGTGTGAAGGTTAGTGATTGCTCTCAGGTGTGCGTTCTTGTCCTACCCATATTACGGCTAGTCTCCTGGGGAGGGCGTTGCAATCTCACTCCATGCTTCCAACCCTTCACAGGAGATATTCAGGATCTTTTGGTCGAACAGTGGAAATAGTGAAGGGGAGATGTTAACATTAACAGGTAGATGTCATTTTAAATGCTTTATTTCCCTTGTGCAGAATTCACAATGTAGTTTAAGTTAGTCTTTGTTGTGTCAAACTGTAAAGAAAACAAACACAATCAAAAAGGACAAACCCGACAAGTATGTAATGAGCGCTTGCAATCCGCACCTACATTATTTACATCATCGATAAACTTCTAACAACAAAGTATTACTCACCTCGCTGAGAATAGTTAGCTTTAGATTATCTAAAATCATTAATGTTTCAACAAGTCGCAACACGAGAAAACAATGATCCCTTTCCTTGTTTGGTTCTGCTTCCGCCTTTTATCCAGACAAACACCGGAGCCCACAAATCGATGTTCTTAAAGGGACAGCTCCCACAACCGTACCCAACATCCCGGCCCCAATAACCAAACTTGGTCATTCACGTGAGAGAATGGTGATGTTAGCGTCCCTTAGGCTCAATGAATCTAACCCAACTACTAACTCAACTGACAAGACTGGCTTCTAGGAGGCATATTTTGTCCACTGGACGGGTGAAGACTCCTGCTCCTGTGTTTTTACCTTCACTGTACGGACCAAGTACATCTGAGTCCATCTGCGCCTGGAAAGACTTGGTGTGTTTTCATGCAGAATTAGCACAAGATCTCTTGGTTTGCAGCCATTTTTGGCATTGTTGCAGTGCAGGCAAGTACTCCTTAAGCCATCTGGACCAGAAGACATCTGCCAGATATTGCACCTGGCGCCATCTGCGTAGGTAAAGCTCTTGTATTACGAAGGCTCCTGGAGGCGGAGTTGGACCAGAACGGAGTAACAACAAGTGATTAGGTGTGAGTGGTAGTGGATCTGATGGATCGTCTGAGAGTTCAGTGATAGGTCTACCCTAGAGAGAGGCAAGTCGGCCATTTGCTGGTGTTGTGGCATAGCTTTTAGCTTGCGACACTGTAGACATGACTTGAAAGTCCGATTGATGACAGCACGTCCCTTTACGATGCAGAATCGTTGGCGAATTTCAGCGAGTACTCGCTGTGGACCTGCATGACCGAAGCGTAGATGGTAGTGACTGATAATCAGCTGGGTGACGTGATGATTATTAGGTAGGATCACTGGGTGTTCAGCCTCAAAGGGAATTGCGGCATTTGTTAGTCGGCCTCCTACACGAAGGAGTTGGTTGGTTTCATCCTTAAAAGGTTTGAGTTTAATAAGAGAAAAAAAAATTGTGAGTAGATTTAAAAAATGCAGTTTGTACGTAACTGAAAATGGCTAACTCTGCTTATAGGATTTCACCAACAGTGATGGAGTTGGAAAGATGCACACTTGTTTTCCTGCGTATCAACGCCTTGGCAGGCAACAGGATAACAGGAGCCCTTTTTAACCGATGCCAACTGGAATATTGTTCCAGTGGGCGATCCACTGCATTTTCCGTCACTTGGTTTGGTTTTATGCTAGCTGCATAAACCTCTTTGGTCCGTTTGATCTCTGTTTTCTCTGGTAAGTCATTTATAGAAGGTTGAACAGGCCAATTTTTCTCTTCTAGCTGAAGAAAGCGTGGACCAGATACCCATCGTTCACTTGACAAGATCTCTTCCACAGTCATTCCACGAGAGACATCATCCGCCGGGTTAGAAGCAGAGTCAACATGCCTCCACTGGCATGGTTCTGAACATTCATGTATTTTTGCAATACGGTTAGCGACAGAGTTCTGGAAACGACAATGCTTATTGTTGATGTACTGAAGTACGATGGTACTGTCTGTCCAGAAGAAAGTCTCAGTATATGAGAAGTCCAAGTGGTACTTTATATGCTGGTCCAACTCAGTAGCAACTACTGCTGCTAGTAGCTCCAGTCGTGGTATGCTAACTGGTTTGATAGGTGCAAGTCTGGCCTTTGACATTACCAGCCTGCAAATGTTGCCTATCCTGTTGAAGAAACCGCACCGCAAGCCAGTTCTGAAGCATCAGAAAAGTGGTGGAGCTGGATCGTTAACAAGCAACTAGTAGGTGTTGGTCGAAGACATCTTGGAATCCTCAGTGTGGACAGCAAAGGCAAGTCACCTAACCATCTGTGCCACTGTGCGGCTATGAAAAGTTGCCACGGTTGTCTTTTGCCACCCGCTGCAAGGCAAAATTGGCAGCAATAAGACTCCAAACCCCTCCAAAAAGGTGAGCAGTCATGCAGTAGTGTTTAGGTGATTTGTCAGGGTCGTTATCTTCCCACCACAGGAAGTGAAGCACATCTCTTTCTTGAGGTGGCACCCTTACTTGATAAAACATGCTCTCAATATCAGCATTTAGAGCAATGGGTTCTTGTCTGAACTTGAAAAGAACTGAGAGTAGTTTGTTGGTAAGATCTGGACCTTGGTGAATACGGTCATTTAGTGAAGTACCTTGGTACCGTGCCGCACAGTCAAAGACAATTCTAATCTTTCCCGGCTTACGTGGATGTAGCACCGGGTGATGTGGCAGGTACCATACACATCCATCATCCCTGTTGATGCCAACAACCTCCTCTGCATAACCTTTGAGCAGATACCTTTTGTTGCAGAGTTGGATCCTTCTTTAGCCGCCTTGCCAGAAGGTCCAGCCTATGTTTAGCCATTGCATAGTTACTTGGTAGTTGAAGTAGACGGTCCTTGAAAGGGATCGGTAACGTGTAACGACCATCCTCTTTGACTGCTTGTTTGTTCCATAGATCGACAACTTGTTTATCGACTATTGACAGTGAGTCACTGTTCACTGGATCCTCAAGCTTCCGAAATCTCTCAACAGCCTGTTGTAAAGAGATGTCAGCTTGTATGAAGTTAGCAGAGATAGTTGTAGAACCATCAGCTACTGGTCTATGAAGTGTCCACCCCAGGCCAGTTAGAATTGCGTAAGGTTCGTCTGACTCGCCACAACGTGTCTCACGAGGGGCAAGTATGTCAGGCTGGTCTAGTCCAATCAACATGTGAACCTCTTCAGCTAAATCAACGTCAGGTAAACAGATTTCATCTGCTATTTCTCGTAGGTGTGGCCACTGGAACACCTCATGCGGTGTGGCTAGGTTGTATTCAGAAGATCCCGACAGAGCACTCCCTTCATCAGGTAAGAATTGTTCTGTTGAGCATCTTCAATCCGTAGATCCACTGCTAAGGTGACTACGTCGAGATTTTTTGTCTCCATGGTATTCAGATTAATGTTCATCTTGCGTGACTCCAGCTCAAGAGCGTGAACTAGCTTCTTAGAAGCAAATGTACCATTGGAGCCACTGTCCAGCAAAGCAAACACATTCATGGAAAATCGATTGTGTTTGTCTGAAACCACTACCGGCAGGATGGGAAGCGCAATCTTCCTTTGACTGGCTTCAATGCGCCTTCTGGTGACATGGGCTTGAATTGCTTGTGGCGGATCAGAAGCCGAATCAGATCCTAATCTCCAGTAGCTTGGTTAGTAGATCGGCTGCCACAATGACACAGTGCAGCCAACTGTTATGTTTTTTCCCTCATCCAAACACCTTGCATACCCAATTGCGAGTACAGTCTGTGCTGTGATGACCTTTCATAAAACAGTTCAGGCAGAGTTTATTTTGTTGAACAAAGGTCAAACGCTCTTGTACAGACAAAGCCCTAAAGAGTTGACACTGGTTCAAAAAGTGCCCATAAGTGCATTTTGGACATTTAAAACCCCAATGTTGTCTTTGGTGTAGACAATGTAATAGACTCATTAGTAGTTGACACTGTTGCAAATGTCTGCCTTTTCTTACTGAAACTAGACTTAGTACTTAACTTAGAATTTGCTAGAGTAAGTCTACTCGCAGGGCTAAGAAGATTTCCAAAAATAGGATCCGCCCTCTTAGCTGCTTCAGATTCAACAAGACTGACAATGTCATCAAACTTTGGCAAACGTCCAAACTTGACGATCTCATAGTTTATTGTGAGCCATCTTTTCTTTAGGTCTTCAGGTAGCTTCTCCACAATTTGTAGCAGAGTGCGTCCTCCATTTAGCTCTTCCTCCCAGTTCATTGCCTTTACAGTGTCTCGGCAGCTGCACAGAATGTCTGCGAAGCTTTGCAAATACATGTTATCTTTGATGTCTTTGTAATTGAGCACCTTGTCAACCCATGCTTGTGGTATTGCATATGGATTGCCAAAACGTCTCTTCAGAATAGCCATGGCTTCCACATAGCCCAAGCTATAGTTGGGGTTTGTGGAATTCATTATTAAAGCTATTAGGTGTGGGCTGAAATCATGTCGTTGAGGAGTAGACTCCTAAAAAAGTAGGCTCGAGGGTTAATATGTTACTTGGGACATTCCATAAGGGGGAGGGGGGTCAGGAAGTTAGGAGGATAAGACAAAGGACACTGTTTATCTAGAAACCTATAGATTAACTTTTAGGCTGACCACCACACATGGGACTGATCAAGTGACCCAGGAAAAGGAGAGGAGGGGGACTGGCCAGAAGGGTCCGGCAGACTTCCTGGCACCGGACACAACAA
>JACXGK010007127.1:0-26321 GCA_016801125.1 Novumbra hubbsi | reverse complement strand
ATTCCCAGGCAGCGCCACGGGGAACGGCGCGTCATTCCCAGGCAGCGCCACGGGGAAAGGCGCGTCATTCCCAGGCAGCGCCACGGGGAAAGGCGCGTCATTCCCAGGCAGCGCCACGGGGAAAGGCGCGTCATTCCCAGGCAGCGCCACGGGGAAAGGCGCGTCATTCCCAGGCAGCGCCACGGGGAAAGGCGCGTCATTCCTAGGCAGCGCCACAGGGAAAAGGCGCGTCATTCCTAGGCAGCGCCACAGGGAAAAGGCGCGTCATTCCTAGGCAGCGCCACGGGGAAAGGCGCGTCATTCCTAGGCAGCGCCACAGGGAAAGGCGCGTCATTCCTAGGCAGCGCCACGGGGAAAGGCGCGTCATTCCCAGGCAGCGCCACAGGGAAAGGCACGTCATTCCAAAGCGACACACTGACCTGTTGTCGTCCTCCCTCAGGGTTCCGTTGAGTCTGGCCAGCTCTCGGAGCTGCATCTTCCTCAGGTCGTTCTGGTCTTCAGGGGTCTCAATGCCCTGCTTCAGGATGTTACGGATCTACGAGGTACACCGCCAGTGGAAACACCATTAACGCCTTAACAAGTTAGAGAAACACTGACGTCTGATGTCTTTCAGCCGTTTCGATTTGCAGGTCATCGTGTTCAGGTGGGTAATCTTGTTCATTTGGTTCTGGCAACCATACCTGCTCCACAGCCTTCTTCACGTTCTCCATGGTGTTGGCGGTGACCAGGGCGTGAAGCGGCTCGTCCTCCCCCGGCAACATCTGGCCGTCCTTGCGGCCCACTTTACCCTCCTTCACAGAGCCCTTCCCACGGATCATGATCTTAGCACAGCACTCCTTTTCTATGTTCTTCAGGGTATTGCCACTGCAAGAACATAAACAACATTGCTGATTTGAGTGTGTGTGTGTGTGCAATTCAGTACGGAGAACCCCGTAAATCAGTGTGCATATATAGACCCACAACACACAGGGACGAAACTATAAAGGCTGATGACTCACCGTGGCCCAATCAGCAGGCCCACAAAGTTAATCTCTGGATACTCGTCCTGTGGAATCATCACCTTGTCATTGACCCGAGTGGCTGGTGGTCTGTGTGTGTGAAGGGGGAAGACAAAAACAAGATTTATTAGAGAACAGTATCTTTTTAAATCCAAGAATCACGGTGGGACGAGCAGCGCCCCATGTGGCGTGTCATCGCTACTGCGGCCACCGCTGGGTGGGTTCTCCCCTGGCCACTAGACATCACAGCCAAGGCATGAGACCAACACAACATGCAATGCCCACCAACAGCCATCTGAAACCCCCCCCCAGAGACCCTGGGTCACATGTCTGCACCTCAGGCCAACCGTGAGACGGAACGAAAATGAGTCACCACCGGAAGGCCATAGGGAACATACAATAAGCAGAGGGCTTCTGGGAGACGGCTTAAAGCAAACATACTTGTAGTCAGCAGGGGGCTTGAACTCGGGGTTGAGTCCCACCATCTCGGTGATGAGGGAGTGACGTTCCTCCTCGATCTTCTTGCGTGTGCGGTACTCCCTTGTGTTCAGCCTCTTCCCCTCGCTGTTGTAGATGGGCTCTGGGGACGGCGACCTGAGGGAGGGAGGGGGGAGACAGTAAAAACAGATGGGCGTTAACATCTCCAACAAGAAATAGAACTAATTATGTCATATTATGTTTCCCTATTTCTAACTAAACCTGGAACAGCACTGTTACCAAGAGAACCAAAAAAAAAAAAACTTGAGAAACATTTAATATAGGGGTCAAGTCTCCATGCCATTTCTTGGTGAGGGGAAGGCAAGAAAACCATGGTTATGGTGAACAGTTATCACAGAAGGGTTAACAAATCATCAGCTTTTGTTGGTCGGGCTGTGTGAAATTACCTACTGGGCCTTTTCCCTGCATTCCCCAAAAGGAGAATTTCAGCTGCTACCAGGTAGTAGAGTTTAGCTGGCCAATTGGATTCTGGTGTCAAGAAATTAGGGACCAATCACCCCGTGGTGTGTAATTAAGACTATACTGGGGACAGCCACCCTAACATCTAAAAAGGTGTCTTTGGAAAAAAATGGGACAGAATTAATCCTGCTTACAGGATGTGTAGTGAAATGGGGGGGGGGGTTGAAAAGAGAACTCCTGCATTCCTAAAGGAACTGCCGGCTTTGGGGGTCAGGCGAAGCCGTATTGGATGTCGAGGTGCAGACGGTGTTTAAGCCGGGTCCATACCCACCCTTGGATGGAACACCTGAAAACCTGCTTTGCTGAGTTAAAAAGGCTCTGTGCTTGAAAAAGGTTAAGGTGACGAGGGGTAATTTGGGGGTTAGAGAGAATGAATTATGATTAGACGTTAGCCCTTATTCGTTGCGCACTCTCCCCACACAAGAGAGCGCTAACATTTGGTCGATGCAACAATTCAGTAGAGGAAAAGTATAAAAATAAAAATAGAGGAAACTTTTTATATTTCCTGAAATTTCCACCGGTGACAACCTGAAGCTCCCGCTATTGGTTGGAGGGAGTGACGTTATTAGCGTCCTGGGATGAGCTCTATGCGCTGTGGAAATGTCTGATTAAGATTATAATGAAACTATGTAAAGTACAGACGACAGGGACTGTGGCCAACAAAGAGATATCAATCTCACACTCATGAAAAGAACATGACATTTCCTGCTGGAATCATAGATGCTTATGCAGACTACTAAAGCGTCAGAGCCGTGTCATTCAGGAATAAACAGGATCAGGGGGGGGGGGATTCTCCTCCAGAGCGCCAGAGTTCCGCCTGGAATACTGGAACCCCCTGGGCAGAACGTTGGGAAGCCTCGTTATGGAAAACCCGTTAATGACCATGGAAAAACATCCAACGGTTAAAAGTTCATTTGTCAGGTTTCAGGTGGAGTCTAACAGGGGTTCGGACCATTTGTATTGACGAGACGAGCCGAGAAAAACACAACACATCAAGAATAATGTAAAGACGAATACAAACAGGTTAATCTAAAGGAACCCACTACTACACAAATGTGTTCTAGTTGTTCAATACGCAATGCCGAAGTGGTTTATGATTTAAAAATCACTTATCGTACATAGACATTGGAGACTACGATATTAATTCTGATCATCATGAACTGATATATACATGTATAAAAATCCACTTATGAATCATTATTGACCCAATGTTTAAGAAAACGTCTCAGTTGTTGACGTTATGGATGAGACAGGAAGCACACGTGGATATATCTAACAGAGACAACACACTACACATTATTACGATAATACAAGTGGTTACAACTAAAGCAGCGTAGTAAGAGTGAGATATATTATAATCAGAATGAGGATAACTGTCTTGACAGAAGATGATGTACAAACTACCTATAATTCTGTCCAAAGACAACAATAATATTTAATTTTAAGAAATATTGAAATATAAAAATGAGCTTTACTTCAGGATAATCTATGTGTATATATGTAAGCTGCAAAAGCTTGAACGGGTCAACCAGAGGCCACCAGATCACCTTCACAGCACACCGACAGCCACTAATAGTCATGCGTTTCTTAATAATCCCCCCCAAAAAATGTCTCCCTTCTTCTAATTTAAAATGACCAATTAATACCTAAAGATACCATCTAACAGGGCATGTTGTCAAACGTATTCAGAGCCAAAAGCATTAATCAACCGGGAAGTCGAGACCAAATGGATCAAGGAGTTGGATAAAGCTACAATGTCAGCTTGGCTCTACCACCACTAAATGAAGCTAGTTCTAAGCAGCTACTACAATTCAGTGCCTAAAGTATCAGATTCATGTATACTTTTACCAAAGACCAACATTTGGCGTCAAGAGAACGACAATAAGTTAGAGAAAATGTTACTGTTCGTGGGTTTAAAACGTTTCCCGACCTGTCCTCAGGGTTAACAGGGATTCCCAGGTCTCCTGTACGCAGTTTACGAGTCAGGTCTTCGATCTGCAGTTGGACTGGAAGAATTCAGGTTAGGAAAGAAAAACAAGAAGGATGGAGAGAAATGTGGTTACCACCATAACATTCATCAAGAAACATTGCATTGCTCTACCACGCCACGATCTCATTCGTTAGAGGCGAAAAAAACATGATTACAATAAATTAATGACTTACATCAAAACACAGGGGAATACAATGTACTTCTGAATTTCCGCAAAACTTTCTACAAGAGAAAAACCCTTCCTCATTTCTGGGGAAATGGATATAACAATGACCGTACAAAACACTAGGTCCAATTCACTGAAGTGTAAAGTTGTCCTCAGGTAACAAAAAGCTACAGGATGTTAGGCATGTACACATGCAATATTTGTCATCCCAGTAATGAAAGAAGGGTTTATACCTCTCAGAGCGGATCGCTGCGAGGGTTTCCATTTAATGTGCGCCAGTATTAAACTTCAGATTCCTAACCGCAAAACTTTATTTTTTATTTTTAATAAGGCTTCAGAAGTTGTGGCTTTAGCATAAAAGGGAAACCCGACTCAGTTAATACTAACACAACATCAATACAGGTCAAGTAACCCTTAGTCACTGTCGGCACTCCGGTAGATCTATAGCGGAGGGGCTATTTGTTATATAAAATGAGAAGGAACAAAAGAAAGATTCACTCATCACATGCACATTTATCTACACGTGGAATTATCTGCGGTCAGTACACATTCTTCCTGTGAACCACACACACGTGTGGCTGCTGCAAAGATCCAATTAAGATCCTGATAACATACTATTAAAAGTTGTCCCCCCCCCCCCCACCCCACATCTCCAGCACCCTTCTGGACAACATTCAACAACCCAATTGGACGATTTCATTCAGACACTGGGGCAGAAATGAAGACAGCATCTGTGAACTGAGCTTCACTGCCATGTGATCTTTCAGGCTACCAACGAATTCCTTTTGGAGATTTTGCATGATTCTTGTTTTGAATGAACAAAGGAAAAATAATGTGAAAACAGATGGCAGGCACAAATAGATGTTTACATACCATGGGAGATGAGCCATTAACAATGACTCTATGACATCAATAACCCACACTGTTATTGACAGGTAGACCCCGCTGCTTAACACACACACACACACACCCACCCCCGACAAATGCCAAAAACCAGTTTGGTGGAGTAACACTGCAGCTGGAAGGCATTTTCAGGTTGACTGTTTCTCAAGCTAATTAGGCCTTAAAACATTTAAAAGTACCTAATATTAAAAGGGTAAACGGGAAATTAATCTGATGCAACATGGCTCACACATTAAACTGATTTCAAATTAATCAATATTTGTGCATGTTACAGGGACAACACAGGTAGAAGGCTTCATGCCGGGGCAGTTGGTGAATAACAGGACAGTGACAGTGACCTGGCAAGGAGCGATAACGGTTTTGCTAATGGATGTCCACTGGTATGCAAACCTAGCTGCCACAAAAAAAACTTGCAATACAAGACCTACATCACTGTACCTCCTGAAAATGTCCTTCCAATTCCATATCAAAAATGTTAGTATACCCAGTGGGTTAGAAAACTGAATTTCATTAGGCAGAGACATATCATTTTGCAATGTTACTAAATCACACGAGTCACGTATTGGGTAAAAATTGGGTCACTTACAGGGTATAAATTGGGTCACTTTTTGGTTATAAATTATGTAATGGATTGGGAAAAAACAGTATGAAATAATCTTAAAGAATGCATTTCAATCCGTTTTGTGGTTATGCAGCATACATGACTTCCCAAGTGGGCAAATGTGCTGTAAGTGACATGTGCCATAATCTCATTAACTAACCTCCAACTGATGAAATTCAGTAACCTTCATAAATCACGCATTACATATCAATATGCAAAACGTGAAGAGATGATGGCAAATCCACATTACATAACGAACACGCTACAGTGCAGTACTTTAAAGCCCCTCGAAATTCCCTGAGAATCTAAACACTCACTGTTTAAGTACAGGTTACAGTACTGTTACGCTTGAAAGTATTGAACAAGTTAGTTACCTATATATGCCCTCTCCTGGTCCCGAGTCAGCCCAGGCGGAATGACTGTGGGCATACCAGGAATGATGGTCTTCTGGTCAGGTGTCTCGCTACTCCAGCGGCTCCTTTTCCTGGACTTTTTCTGGCCGAAGTCTAACGGGCAAAAAAGAGGGGAAGGGGTTCGCAACATAAACAACAGATATTTACTGATTATACAACATATGCGAGTGCCTAAAGTAACCCCAAACGTTTTGACTCCGAACAAGGCGGTGGCTTGGGACAACCGCCTGGCATTGTTTGGTAGTTACCGTAAGGTCAACAGCAGGCTAATCATGTAGCCACTAACCTAGCAATCTAACCCTGTCCACTTAAACGACTTATCTTTTTTTTTTACAACCAAAATTAATGTAAACAACAATACACGTCTGAGATGTGTTGTGCGTTACTGTGGTCACGTAAGACAGTTATCAGCGTATAAAACGTCGAACGTTCGCAAGCACGTTTCACGGCCGCATACAACACATAGCATTTAGCCTCGCGCAAAGATCTCCGCTGTGTAGGCCCTTTTTTTTCCACGTTTTGTTTTCAACCAGCAGACTTACCCGACGGAGACTGCATTCCGGCTGCTTGGGGTGGTTGTGGCGATGTGGGAAATGTGGCCACTGCATTGAAAACTGGGTGAGGTTGTGTAAAAGAGACGTTTGGAATTGGGGGCTGAAAATTTGGAATTGAGGTAAAGGACACAGGCGGCCCCGGAGGAGGCATTAATCCCGCACCGGGCCCGGCTTCAAAGCCTCTTTTAGCGCCAATACTCGGGTGCAGCTTCCCTAGAGGGGTTGCATTTGCTCCCGTAGCCATTTCCAAATGTGCTCAGTGGTTTCAAATGCAGGTTGTGTCAAGATAAAGTAGGGTTCCGACGTCTGTAAATATGAGAAAAATATAAAATTGTACGGAATCCACAGCGTTCTCTTCAACTCGATCTGAGGAGCAGAAGATGGCGCACGTTGAAATCACAAAGGAGTATCCAGACGTTACACGTTCTGCGAAGCTCTGCAATTGGTGTGGAATAGTGCCAACCTTAAACGTTACAGTTTTTCATTGGATAACAAAGTCCATTCGCGTCCCTCAACAGGCTCTAACGATTTGACGCCAAGTATGTCAATCATTGGACTACATTCTGATTGGTGCCACCCCAACCGTTTTTAAACAGATTGGCCTAGTTCGCGAGAACACGACTACTGGCAACTTGCTAGAATTAGTCTTGCCTGGTAAACATTTATCCAATATAATTAGTTGGTTAGTGAGTCCGTATTTACACGATGCAGTCAGGATTCTCGTGATTTGGAAACGCAAATAACCATAGTAACCATTCTGATGGAGAAAATAGGATGAAACGATTTTTAAATCTATCTTTAAATAAACAGGCAAGGCATTAACAACACGTTACCTGTTTACATTTTTAACGGCCTGCAATAATACACACTTAATACACACAAAATACAAGATCAATACATGTAAATACGGCGTCACTGGAAAATAACGAAGTAACAAAGCAAATATAATTTTATAAAATCAATTCAAGGGTAGAATGCAGTTAAACCTGAGATAATTTTTATGCTTATTCTACTTCTGTGGGGAAGGAGTCGATTACCAAATTTAGCATTGCTCTATTAACCAATCCTGCAATAATTTATGTCTAGTACTAGAGCAGGGGTGTCAAACCGGTTCCTCGGAGGGCCGTGTGTCTGCAGGTTTTTGTTTTTTCCTGTAAATTGGTTCCCAGTTCAGACCTAAACAACCAGGTGAGGGTAGACCTAACCAATTAGTTACCTAATTAATTAATCAAGTACAATGTGACAGCGAAAACCTGCAGACACTCGGCCCTCCGTGGATCCGGTTTGACACCTGTGGACTAGAGGGACTTCCGTAGTGCTTTACAGTCAAAGTTAACAGCGAAAAGCTTGGTTGATAGATGACAGATAGTTGACAGCGGGAAAGTAGTATTATGACCATTAAATGTATGTAGTTTGTATGTAGTTTCTTCACAGTATTTCTAATGTCATTTGACTGCTTTTAGGCAGAATAGCCTGATTTTACAACAAAGATAGCCCTGAAACCAGAAGCAGATACTAGCACATAAGCCTAGGGACACCCGCTTGCTACTTAAAAGAGAATGACCAACCACAACATAGGCCTTTTACAGGTCAACAAACAAGGCACAATTCAGCTCATCATCCATGACAATGGAAATCTAATTCACAACCAAACTGAAGTCATAGTACTATGCCATGCGTGTTCAAAATACAATGTTCAGCCAGGTAAGACTGGAGCTGTACAAACAACCAAATCAATGGCAAGATGTATTCGTTTCTGCAGAGCAGTGCTTAGTACTATTCTTTGTTTCCAAAGTTATGCAGTATTGCCATTTCAGTGTGACTTTCCGGATTGTGTTGTGCAGATTGAACAACAGCCATTCAGGGTTATTTTTCTAACCATTGACCACACTGTTTTTCTCTGGTTCACAACACATACTGTCAAACACATTTGCTATAAAATTAATGGTAAGTATTTGGATAACTACAGTTACACCCCTAAGCCATACTGAAACATCCACCGGAACATGTTACCGCAGAGGTAATAACCAACCTGCAGTTTTCAATGACCATATACAGTAGGTCACGGTCATACATTATTACGGATTTAAAAGTAAATGAGATAGGGCATGTCAGACTAAAAAGCTAGCAAAACCCACAATTTAGAAGACAAGCATACCTGTTCAGACAATTAGTTTATTGCATAAACAAACATACAATATTTCATTCAGGACATGAACTGCCAAACCTACTAGTGATTGTCAAGATGGTGTGTCAGGTAAATGTTCCAACACTTTTAGAATATATCTAGGTGTAATTTTATTCACACAAACATACAAAGGGAAAATCCACCACTAGACGGGGTTCTTTTTTAGTACCCCTACGTAATTACGATGAATTGGAGTTGTTTCAGTCAATTTTGCATCACAGCAGTATTTCTGAAAGGTAGTTCATTGATTAATGAGCCTTCTGGCTGATCTCAAAATGAGCAGAGTCATGTATTCTGGATATTGTGGCCGTGGTGTTTTGCCGAATGCTTGATCACACTATTGGCATTTAGACACCGTATGGTTGTCTAAACTTCCACCAGCAATGTTTCTATTGGTCACGACGTCTCCAGGTTGAAGCCACTCCCACACATGATGGTTGATAAAAAAAAAAAAACAGAGGGCAGAGCTTCAGATTCTCTAGAGCTTGCTAGATAGTCTTTACAAAAAGCTGGGTATTTCACAACCAGGAAATGAAAAGGTATAGAAATGTAGACAATTTTGATGGCACATGTTAACTTCATACTAATGGACATGAATTACACAGACTACTTGAGCACAAGTGTGATTTCCCTTTAATACATTCATATTTAAGTGGAAAATTAGACTTGAAAGCAGGTGAAATTTAACTACCAACGGCATTTTAGAATTATCAGCAAAAATGCCTGGTTTGTTCATTATTCCATTGTAAACCTGCTTAGATTAGGTAGAAATGCATTTATATTATTTACATATTCACAGCACCATAATGTATTTATGGTTTTATATGCATTCTAAAAAGGAATGCAAACAAACACTTATCACACACATTAATAAACTTACCTAGGTTCAAGTGCATTGACTGATTCAACTCCTGCTACTTCTCTTGTAACTGCAGGACTTGCATTAAAATAAAAACAGAGTGCAATTTCTTGCTTTTTGTTAGACAGCTCATCTATACATACACACACACACACATTCTGCTTTCTGGGGAGAAAACCAAAAGTTATTAAACTACCAGCTGACAAACGAGACGAATACCGAACAGGGAAGCTAAATATCTGCACTTTCACCGTCCCACGGTCGCGCCGCAAAGCCGAAACGCATCGCGAGAGGAAACGACGATGGGCACGCGAGTGTGTCGCCACCTGCGGAGAGAGCATACCAAACAGTATCAGGCATCCACAAGACGCAGTGAAGGTCCACAACATGCACTCTGCCATCTGATCAACCCACGTCGGGGGATACCCCACTGTTACCCGGGACGCTGCCTAGAATTCAACACCCAGTGTTTACATGGGGACTTGTTCCCTGGGAACGTAAACCACACATCTGTGAAGGCTAGTCGGGTCTCACCTGGACAGCCGGCGACCGGGCTAGTACGCGTACCGCGCCGGTTCAGCGTAGGGGTCCGGCGGAACGTCGTAAGCAGAGCTCCCGGGGGGGCGGAGCACGGGGGAGAGGCGCGCACTCGCGTGGCCCTCGGCCGGGTTTTGCCGGATCGGGCTCCGCTCGCGGGAGTAGTATGAGGGGGCGGGGGCCTCCGGAGGAGGTGGAGGGAGGGAGCGGGGGTCGTATGGGTCAGGGCCAGAGGCGGGCAGGCGCTCCCTCATTACGGCCAGGGAGCTCGGGGTGAGCGGGGCGGACAAATGGACGGACCGGCGCTCCTCGAAATAACCGGCGCCGTGCGGACGAGCCCTGTACTTCTCGTAGAAGTCCACAACGCCATACGGGTCCTGGTCCTCGTGAGATGCCTGGTGAATGGGGTACGCCGGGACCATGCCGTAACCCGAGCCGCCGCCTCCGTATGCCGCCTCGCTGGCGTACGCCCGGGCCATGCTATGTTCGGCGGCGCTCATGCTGTAACCCGCGGGGACCCCGAAACTCATCGCGCTCTCGTAGCCCGCGCCCCCGCCGTACCCGGGAACCCCGCTGCCGTACCCGGGCATGCCCCGGCTGCCGTGAGCGGAACCCCGGCTGCCGTCGAGAGCGGGATCACCGAAGCCTCGATAACCGTGGCCACCGCCCCAGCCGAACCTGGGGGAGCCGCCGTTAAATCCATCAGAGCTCGGCTCGGCAACCTCCCTGTAGTTGCCGGACGCGTCGAGAGGGCATTCTTTGGACCAATGGCCTTCCTGCCCGCACCGATAACAACCCGTTCTCTCTCCCATTCCCGGCGCGGTACGCAGGCGGCTAGTCGAAAGCTTCACGCTCATCAGTTTGCCTTGAAAAAGAGAGACGCAAGTGTTTACCATAACACCACAGACGTTTACCATAACACCACAGACGGTTACATCCACCTGCACGTAAAATGCTCTTCTCACATTAAAGAGTCAATGAAAATAAAAAAAAGGCACGAGCTCAACCGCTACCCCGAATGCCCTCATTTTGGAACTACGGCATACGTTCCGTGTCCTACGCCCGGCAACACGATACAGGGTATTGGTACACTGACCTGTGCTCCTTCACCACTCACCTTCACCTGTGCCTTACCGAGCCCTTTTATCAACCACCTTTTTTAGTCAACTGATTACAATCATCAGGGCTGGGAGTGGGGGGCAAAACCACACCAGCCACTCACCAACCACACCCCGCCTGCGTGAGTTCACCTTGGAAGGCGGTGTTGTCCAGGCCACCGATGGCCTCCATGGCGTCCTCCACCCGCTCCATGTGGACAAAGGCGTAGTCCTTCACTATGTCGGCCTCCACCACTGGGCCGAACTCCTCGAACTTGGCCCTCAGCTCCTGGTTGGTGCAAGTGCTGTTTATGTTGCCCACGTGCAGCTTGGTGGAGGCTCTGGGGCGACCGCGGCTCATCTCCACGTTCATCGGCTGCCCGTTGAGCTCGTAGTGGTGGAGGCTCTTGATGGCGCACTCCGCCTCGGCCTTGTCGTCCATGTGCACAAAGCCAAAGTTCTTGACGATGTCACACTCCGAGATCTTCCCGTGCTGAGAGAAGAGGGAGCGCAGCTCCTCCGTCGTGGTGTCGGGAGACAGGTTCCCAATGAATATCTTCACCATGGTGGTGTTTCACGCTTCAATACATGAACGGTGGAAGACAAAGATTTAGAAAATATGCATGTTTATGTGTCCAAGAAAGTCTTATGAACCTGAGGTTCTAATGGTAGGGATTTCTTAATGGCTACTTCACAAACAATAGAGAATAATGCTTCAATCGAAAATTATCAACATGGTCTATCACTAAGGCACTCTCTGCAGGGCAAGTGGAATGCAATAGAAAGAGATAAGAGTTATTAACCAACCAAAATGCTCATTACCATTGGCAACTATGGATGTGAGCGGCTTATCTAAATTGTCATGTGGTTAATAAACTTAATACATACATTGTTTGCATCAGACATTAGCGAAGACTAATGAAGCATACAAAATAAAATCACCTGGAACTGTACAAAGCGAGTTAGAAGCTACGTTTGACCAAATATTTAACGGACTTTTGCCGGACTGGTAAAACATTCTCCTTCTACAATGGGATCCACTTAGTTACAAGGTAAACCTTGATTGAAAGTCGATGACTCGACTTCAGGTTTGATAACAGTGGCTACATTTCGACGAATTTAGGATCTAGACAAGCTGTACATGGCTAATGTATTCAAGCGCTAATAACACGTTGCAGTGACTATCCTTACAAGTGCATATCCGCACTTATCATTTGTCATGTGGACTAGGGTGAACGACTGTTGTACCCTACCTGGTAATTGCCTTGTGTATAAATGCTAAGTCCGCATATATAACGATGATACTATGCTAATAGATCAGAAACGATTTGCGAATTTCTTAGTATTTCCTTTTTGCTTTTCGCGTTAAGAAGCAACGTTTAACTAGAAGTAAAATTAAGCAATTGCTACAAAACATCTAGTTTCATACCTTTCCCGGTTGACGAGAAGATTTCCGAGACGAAATGGCGCCGCGCATGCGAACTACAGCAGAACCTCCGCAAGCAAAACCAGCTAGGAGGGGGCGGGGCCAAACCATACATGTCGATGGCCCAAAAAAGACAAGTGAATCTCTTCGTTCTGTAATTCATGTAATGTGCACTATCATGTTACCCAAGCCAAGTATCATCGGAAGAGTATGGTTAAGATCCATAAAATCAAACATAACATTCTCACCAAAATAATTGTTGGTTTATTAAAAAATAAAATGCATAAAACGTACACGCTTTGACTCTCGTAAATATACAAACTACAACAATCCCAAGAAGAACCGAGCAGACAAAGGCATCCATAGAAAGTGATTAGTCAAGAGCCCCGTTGTATCTTAATGGCGACGTCACAGCCCTGAGTAACACCAGCTATGGTCCATGTTTTTTTGCTGTATTTATCATTCATTGCGTAGAGAAAGTTCCAATAGAGGTGAAATTTGGTACAGAATCTTACATATTGATATGATTCTCCAGGATTTGTGTAAATCACTTTTGACATCCTAATTACGCAAAACGTCACATTAGAAGTGCATGATGCATGAACACTGATGAAAGGGGTAAAAAAATTTTAGTTAGGGGAAGAAAGACATCTCACTGAACAACTTAACATATTAAGAGATTGTTTCTAACCCTCCCAATACACATCAGATATTTCAGGAAGATATTAGCTGGAATGTTTGTTTTGGGATAATGAGAATGTCACCGTGACAACTCCGAAACATATGACACAAAAAGATTTCCTTCACACCAAGCACAATATCCTTTCCAAGAAAATGTGTAAATCAACATAAAATATTGATCTGAAAATCAACCCATGAATTTCAAAAACATTGTTTTGGGGAACATTCTTGCCAGTCTAATCATAATATGTCTATTCACAACGACTGAGCTATACCTAGCATAAACAAATTCATTCATGCCTGGCTGAAAATGTTTACCCTTTTTAAATTCAACTACGTCACCGTAAATCCATCAAATTTGTATTTCTCTTCCAAATTCAAAAGCCAATTCGCTTACAAGTGATTCCTTATAAGTGTGAGGGTAAAAACAAAAAACAACACAGGTTCTAAATCAAATTAAAATAGTGACACACACAAACTAGTAAAGCGAGTGGAAAACCGGTATAGTTAAGCTAGTATTAACATCACTGTATAAACACCACATCTGTGGTCTTGGATAGCATTCTAGCTGACAACTGCAAAATAAAGGAAGTATGTGAACTTGTGTAGAATCTGATTGGTTGATTAGTTAGTCGAGTGGACCAATCATCTGCCCCGGCGGCTGACACGCCGATGCCATGGAGACGCACAGCAATTTTCCGTCCGCGTCGCTCTCGCGCCGTCACGTTCCGCGCCGCGAAAAGGTTCGTTTTGCGACACCCCTCGGTGGAGCCGTGTGCGGCCAGGGGAATGGGGGAGGCGTGTGGGGGGAGGAGGAGGAGGGGGGGGCGCGGTAGCAAAGGAAAAATCTGGCGGTTCCTACACACCTAGGAAGAGAGAAGAGCATTCGCTTTGAGAAACAGGACCACGCTGCACGGCTTAAAAGTTCTGCTGGGCTGGTGAGGGGGCGGGGGAGTTGTGTGTGGGAGGGGTCATCTTGTTCTTCACTGAAGAGATATCAAGACAAAACACGAGCCTACAGTGTCCCGGGCCCCACGGTCATCACAGTGTAACCCGGTTAACATTCAACGGCACGCACCATTTCCAGGACACGGGGGGCCCTCCCCCGGGGTCGGTTGGCTCACCTGGGCAAGTGTGCGGGCTCAGTAATCATAGCGCGGCCGCTCAACGGTGTAGGGGTCCTTGGGCCGCGGCGCGACGTACGCGGTGTTCCTGGCGGACGAGGTCGGCGAGAGGCGCGAGCGCTCGTAGCCGTAGCTGTCGGAGGCGACGGGCACCCGCCTGATCGGGCTGCGGTCCGGCGAGAAGCATGTGGCGGCCGCGGAGCCCGGGGGTGGCGGGCGACGCTCGTACGGGTCGACCGTCGCCGTGGGGAGCCTTGAGAGGGAGGAAGAGGGGGGAGGGGGTGGGGGAATGTAGCCGAGGTGGCGCTCCTCAAAGTAGCTCGAGCCGTACGGCCGCGCCCGGTACCTCTCGTAATAGTCAACGCCGCTGGCGTAGCGCTCGTAGGCGGCCACCCGCTCGGGATAGGAGCCCGGCAGCCTGCCGCCGTAACGTTCCCGGGCGTCGGCGCTGCACTCGCGGGCGGGGCCGTAGCCCGGCCGGTGGCCCGGCGGCAGGCCGCCCATGTAAGCGGGCACGCCGCCGTAACCCGGCCCGCCCATGTATTCGGCGCCGGGGGGCACGCCGTAGCCGCCCGGGTAACCCGCCACACCCGGCCCGAAACCCGGGGGGCCCCGGGGGTAGCCCCGGCCGCCCCGACCCCTCATCGGACCGCCGCCGGGACGGTCCCCGTAGCTACCGCCGTTCTGACCGCCGCTCGGGCAGTCTTTCGACCAGTGGCCCTGTTTTCCGCAGACGTAGCAGCCGGTTTGGGCTCCCATTCCGGGGACCGTGCGCAGGCGACTCGTGGACAGCTGTACGCTCATCAGCTTCCCTTTTGAGGAGAGAGAAGAGACGCATGAGACCGCCGTGTCCGGACACGCACGCCACTACTCCTTAACGACCACAGATACTCCTGAGTGCACAGACATGTTAGAATGATTCGGTTGACCTGCATTATTACATTTAGACCGGATGAAAGCGCCACGGAAATCACTGACGGTAGCTGTTCACCGATACCCGAGTAAATCAAAGCAAAGCGGTAATCGGCACCATGTCACAATCGCCCATGCCACCTAAAGGGAAGTGTGTTTTGCCCTCGCCAGCCCACGGGTTCACCTTGGAAGGCGGTGTTGTCCAGCCTACTGATGGCCTCCATGGCATCTTCCACAGACTCCATATGAACAAACGCATAGTCCTTCACTATGTCGGCCTCAACCACTGGGCCAAACTCCTCAAACTTGGTCTTCAGCTCCTCGTTAGTGCAGCCCTCTGGGATGTTGCTGACGTGCAGCTTAGTGGTGGACTTTGGTCGCCCACGGCTCATCTCCACATTCATTTGCTCGCCGTTGAGCTCGTAATGGTGGAGTTTTTTAATGGCCTCTTCGGCTTCGGCTTTGTCATTCATATGCACGAAGCCGAAGTTCTTGACAATGTCGCATTCCGAGATCTTGCCATACTGGGAGAAGAGAGTGCGTAGCTCCTCCTCCGTGGTGCTTGAGGCAAGATTGCCTATGAAGATTTTCACCATTTTCAAATCCCAATATTTTTATTCCTGGAAGGGGAGACAAGACGTTGTTTTAACTGAATTAGTTGACCGAATAAATGTACAATATGTGAAGCCTTTAGGCAAACATCACGTAAACGTAGCAATACAAGACAGCGAACCGTATAGTTTAAATAGCAATCTAAACCGGCAAAGCAAGTAAGGTATCCATAAACAGCCATGATGTGTTAGTATTGTTCATATTAGCCAAGTTAGCTAACGTTACTTCCGCAGCTAATTGACCAGGCCAATATAAGCAAGAGTACAGTAGTTAACCAGCTTGCAAGCAGTTTAGCATTTATAACGTCTCATTAAGAATGCAATGGCTATTTATACGTTGTTTTTCATGTGTATTTATCCAACAGCTAACTACGACACCTTGTCACCATACTTCACAACGGAAATGTGTATGGACTTACAACATGGCCAACTAGCTAGGTAACTAACTGCGTTAGCTACAGTAGCAGGTTAGCAAGTTTGTTACTGTGAAGCTAGCTAGCTTTAGCAAGAAATGTTGGCACGGCATGGTGCTAGGCTAGCGCTGCTAGTTTCTACTTTTGGTATAACAAACATACCACATTAAGGTAATGTCGTAAAAGGGGTTTGACTATTTCTAACAACTTGTTAAATAAAAGTACCCTATGTTTAAATATGAGATGTCAAATTCCACAATGCCCCTTACCTGAATTACGAATTTGGCCGCCACTGCCAATGAATGAATGCTGAAATGGCGCCGTGATGAGGATTTGGTAAGTGTGACGCAATCAAGGCCCACAAAATGAGCAGAAGAGCCCCCAATCCAGATTACATTAATAATATACATTTTGTGTAATTCACAACGTCCAACATCATATCATTCATATTATGAAACATTAGTATATTGTTATCAACGGGACGTTCTAACAATTCATTGTGTGAAAAAAAAGCAATTTGTCAAATGCTTCGGTTAACAAAAGTGTAGACAAAACAGTGATGCGGATACTGGCTATTTCCCCAAAACAGCAGAAATGAATAAAGGCCGATGAATGCCTGACCACTGCCTTGCATTCGCCATGCATTTGCGAGACAGCTGTTTGAATCCTGCTAGCGGATTAATTTACAGATCCTCGGCAATACAGCAGGCCAGCAAATATTGTTGCCTTGCCTGGTGGTGCTCTAGTGACTCCTTGTGGTGACTTGGACACCTGTGAGCTCAACCTATTAAGACTGGTTGCAAGAGCAGCGTTACATAAACTTCCAAGTTTGATAGTTGTAGAAGAGGGTGTTAAACCACTGGCACCTGAAACCGTGACGGGATCGAAGGGCATATCCATGTTGAGCGCTGAGCTGGTCAAAGTATAGGATTCCTGCTGATTCTTCATATGTGTTTCTCTTGTCCATGGGGAAGAAGGCAGTGAGAAGTTCCAAAAACCTCTCCTGTCGATCACAGAATGTGAATCGGACTGGGTCCACACTATTTGAGATGATCATGAGTCTAAGTTCTTACAGTAGTCATTTTCATTTTGGCAGGTTGCCATTGCTTTTGTGGGCAAAGGTATGTTGTCTGCTTTAGGCCAGTAGGAATTACAGATCGAGTCGCTGAGTGGTTAAAGATGTCTGAAGACACCTGCCAGCTGGTGTGCATAAATGACCCTATAATACCGGATATACTCACTGAGTAATGCGCATAAAGGACCCTCTAACACCGGATATACTCACTGAGTATTGTACGTAACAGTCTTGCTTATTTATACTTGCCATATGTTCTTAAAGGTTGAAGCTCGTATAACTGGATTTATGATGTCTTTACAAATATATGTTAACTTTGCTTTGCGTTATATTCACTTATATTTCAAATAGCATAGTATCACTTACTCCCCCAAAAAGTGTTTATGGTTTTATTTGTCTTAAGTCTGACCCATTATACATAAAATCTCTAAATAAAATATACATCATATATTTCTCCTAGAAGTACATTCAATTAGCAAGTTCATGCTCCTTTAAGCGTCTTTCATGGATGATGAGTGTTACATCGGGTCTAGTATGCACAACCAAACCAAACCGTTATCATTAAACACGATATAGTCACTACCATAGTGAGCACTTAGTAGTGAAAACAAACATTGTAAGCTTGTTTCTTAGATCTCAAAAAGAGTTGAAACCTGGGTCCATATAAGCAGCCTTAATCTGATCTCAGTACAGCGCTTCAAAGGTTCTTCAGACTGTATTAGTACTCTGATTCTATGGCACGTCTTTTCAAGCACTGAAGGGGAAAACATGGAACAGCACCGCCTGTAGCACGTCTGCACAGGTGGAGAATTAAGCAGGGACGTGGGGCAATACGTTCTGTTAACTAATGTTAACCAATGCTGTGGGTTTTCAATTCATAACACTGTGTCAGGAGGCAGTTCAGACTTCAGTCACTGGTTAGTGGTTTCCCAATTACATACTACTAGTAAAGCAAAACAAGTGGATGGGGTTACAAGGACGTAGTGCACATGCTTAGGGGTTGGGGGCCAATACAGGGGGCTGCGTAAGATCATTGTAAAACACACAAGATTCCAGTTGTCCCTCGGTGGCTTAGTGCGTTGCGTCAGTCTCACATGGTCCAATTGTTCACACTGCATGTAGGGGAGTTTTGTTCTGTTCCAGATATTCTCACGGTGAGTTCCTCAGATGCCACAGGGCCGGGCCACCTGCAGCGTCTCCAGCCACACGTCCTATCTCAGGACACTCTTTCCCTTAGTTTATTCCTTCCAATTGCTGTTATTTTCTTTCTATCGTTCCTTGCTGTCGTTCCTCTTCTCTCAGTAGCTGCTCTCATGACCAGTCAGGATATAGAGGTTGCTCGTTGCTGAAGGGTCCTCTGTTGGGATACTCTGGAGGACAATGTCCCTGCGGAAACAACAAAAGCCAGTGTGTGATTGTTTTTGTTCAGGTGACCTTTGACCCCTTATAGATACACACCCACTGCTGGAAACAGACTATTATTTAGAGAATACCTGTTTGTCCCCAAAACCCGAAATACTCTGCTTTCGTCTGTGATCTCCTGTGTGACCTACAGAAAAGAAACGTAAATGTATTGCACAGTTTCAGAAAGACAATACACTTCCAACTGAAGACTGAGATATGTTTTGTGTGATTGATCAGACAACAGCACAACGGCAAAACTACAATCACCTCATTCGTATGAAGGCTTCTCCCTTTAAGACCGTGCTTCCAGAATGCCAGAACACTGTCCTGTAAACAAACTACCCACACAACAGTCAAGCAAAACATCTTCCACACATGCAGTGTTCAGCTGTAGCGCCGGTATTACTCAACTGTTGCTTTGGGTTTGTAATTGATTGAGAACACCCAATATTGTATCTGCTTAGTTATTTTCATTACATTTCTTATTAAATGCAGTTTTTACTTAGTGTTTCAATGGGAAAGTCAAAGACCAGTTCCGAAGCCAGATGCTTAGAAGGAAGCCCTTGTAGGTTGGCAATCTTCACAGTCTCTGTAAAGTGACAGACAGACACAGTTAGTCCTGGACATTTAAGAGCAGGTGGTGATAATGATGTTCCAGAATGACAATATAATCCAATCAGGGTTTGGATCAAATCCATTTCAATATTTGTTTATGTGAAGCAATCTCTAATTCAGATAGAAAAAAATCCTTTAATAAAATGGATCTGAAGAAGATTGGAATAGGAACATGGCATTGAACCTGACCCTGATTCCTATAGCTCTCCAATAGACTCACTCTCCAGTGCAATGAGAATGGTGTCCCGGTCCAGCTGTGTGGCCTGTACAGCCCTAGGTCCAGTTCCAACCGGCATACTCTCTGTGCACACACACACATACACATACACACACACACACACGGATATACAGACAATGAAATAGAAATGAAAAAGCACGATTAAAAACAATTTCTCGTTACATGACAAAATGATCATACGTCTCCATGCTACCTGGTGAGGAATTCGGGGTTCCATTTAATTCTATGATGTCAAACTTCAGCTGCTGATTGGTTGGTGGTCTCCCTTCCTCTGGCGAACAGTCCCTCACCCCGACGCACAGCTGTGGGAACTCATCCGTCACAATCACCAGAAGCTCAAAGATAGGGAGCAGATCCGGCAGACTTATGTCTATGTTCTGAGAGAAGTAGAGAACATAGAGAATAAGAGAATGTAGGGAGTTTATATTGCGGTTCCACTTCTACTGGCACCAAAAACCTGCACCTTTTTTTACAAGGAACTCAAAAATGATTGTATGGTATGAAGTTGGCAACCATGTGCCCTAAAGAACAGGGACAGCTCAAGATCACCGCTTCGAAACGGTCGTCCGAGATTATCAATCAATTCTACAGGGCTCGGCGGGTTCTGTGTGTGCTGATACACACCTTGAGCTGCATGAACTTCTGCAGGGGGTCATACCAGAGGAGCAGAACCAGACCCGACGGCACGGCCCCACACAGGAACGTGCTGTCTGTGTACGGGTTCCTTGCTGGGACAGGGAACGGGGAAGTTGTTTTATTTCCCTCAAACTAATGTCCCCGTGTTGTCGTTAGAAGTACAGCGGCGGGACACTTCACTCACCCACGCTGCATCTCCGACAGCCTTTGGTGTCCGGTATCTTCACCGTTACAGCATATTTCCTGCCGGAGGACGGAACACTTTTGTCATCCTAAACCAGGAGGAGCCCCACAAAACGAGGGCGACTGGAACTTAGTTTGCGTGGACACCCCCCTCACCCCCCCCCTCACCTCGGGCTGATCCTCTCAGTCAGACGGTTTGTACTGAGGACCAGGGGACCCTGTTTCTGTAGCTTGTGGCCTCTCTGCTCAAACAGGGCCGTCAAACTGTGGGAGTACAGTTGGGAAGACTTCCCTGAGGAGTCGGGTAGGAAATGATAAGAACCCCTGTCCAAAATGTTAGCAGTTCTTGAATCAGCTTGCCCGGTGCGACCTATGTCATAGTGTCCACAGGTGGAAACCCAGCACACCTGGCAATCATGGAGGGGCCAATCAAACACCGCATCTCAATTTGAGCCCAGGCTTGGTTTAGAGCGGCAGATCTGAACCCGCGTCGACCGAAGCGACAGGTGTAGCCCTACCTGAGACAGACATCAGGACATTGTTCATGACGTACAGCCAGGTGCATCTCTGTGGGAGCAGCTGTGGGGCAAGACAGCGGTATTAGCGGAATGCTCCGGAATTCGCCCCCCCAGGCTAGCTAACATCGATTCCCATGTCTCCACGTCCTCTGTGTCTGTGCCGCCCACCTTCTCGAGGGTGTCCTCGTGGAGCTCGTTGAGGTTGAGGGTGTAGACGCCCTCCTCCGCCCCAAGAATAAGATACTGATCTGGAAAGGAGATGAAGTCACATCTCGTCGTTTGTCACAACTTATGTATATACCTCTTTAAACCCGTCTGCACTCGTACCTCTAGTTTTAGGGAGAATCCAGGTCACTGCACAGTAGATCTTCAGGGGACAACCATTGAATACTTTAGAGAAACAGGCACCCATCTGGGACATAAGAATAACAACAAAGTCTTGCAATATTCTGTTGACTAATTTCAGCATATTTGTTAATAGCCATATTTATTCAAAGGAAACGTGTCCATTGTCTATCTTTCCATAGCCGTTGTTGCATCGAGCATTCCACTGAGCATTTGTGAGACCAGCTGCCATTACAGATGCCGTATCTTAATGTGACCATCCTGGCGTTTCATGGATTTGGCTGCACAGCACAGGGGACAAACCAGTCACGCATTCAAAGTCTAAGAAGGATTGTGAAGTCAGTCATTTCCGCTGGAAACGATCTCCCACGTAGAAAAGTCCACCCCCCCCCCCACGTATGTCCACAAATTGTAACCCACCTGAACATTCACACTACTTGTTGCTGCCCAATTAATACAGTTTTAAAACCGGCTCACGTTAAAACAGGGCATCTGTAGCTACATTGCATGCAAGCTTGTGGAAAAACATTGTTAGTTATGGGGTGCGTCAGCGCCCCCTACTGTACGGCACGGTAGTGAAGTGCATGCTGTTAGTGCTGTTAGACCTCTGGACTTACATGGACCTGGGGGGTGGGAGGAAGTCCATGACAGTCGGCTCTCTAGAAATTAAACAGTGTTAAACACAACAGCAAAGAAGGCAGATGACTGTGTGGTTCAAACCAAAACATAGTTCCAGGTCACGTTACAGAAGCGGCGCAATTGGACCTGGCCCTCTCTGAAAGGGGTCCTCACACCACAGATGTTACAAGGGGCATTATTTATTAAAAGGGCTAAAACACGGGTTAACGAGTTTCAGAACACACACACACACACACACTTGTTTGTTCAGTAACAGGGTTTGGTTAACAATTGGAATTCCATTAATTAAAAACAAGATATTGTCACTTTTCAACCTGCAGCGCTCGGAATTTCATCATATCCTTTTCATTTTCATTCAATTGAAACCCCACAGCTGTACGCCTCCTATGTACCGGTGGCCTTGAACATCCATACGACGTACTGAAGCCAACTGCTTTTTGTTTTACTTATCAAGATGGCGTCACAGGGTAACATTCCCCTCCGCTGGAAACTCACAGAGCCCTCTGTGTGCCTCCTCAGCGTACTCCACTCTGGAGAGAGAGACGTTTCCCCGCCAGGCGTCGTCGGCCCCGCTGTGCTCTCTGCCTCGACGGCGCCCCCCTCAGAGACGCCGGGGTCTGCGCACCAAGGCCTGCTGATGTCCTGCGAAGCGGAACACCTGGCCAGGACTACGGAGCCGGACAGAGAGCTGAACGTCAACACGCTTTTCCCTGGGAACCTGGAACCAAACGATGTTCGAGGCAAGTCGACAAACGCAAACCCGCGAACACAGTCCGCGGCTGTGCGGTACCTGAGGTGGAGTGGTTGGGTGCGAGGATGGAGTCGTGCCCCAGGGTGGAGCTAGGGCGCAGGGTGAGGTCCTTGTCCTCCAGGGTGGGACAGAAGGAGCTGATGGCAGGAAGAGAGGCCGTGGAGGGGCTGAATAGCCCACTCTTTTTCCCCCCTTTACCTCCCTAAACAGTAAAAAACCAAACACAATGCTCACACAACGCAAAACAGCTGAGAGGTCAAATCTATTCCACAATAAAGTATACTAATGTGTGCGGGACTATATTGGGATACGCCCATTGTTCCTGGGAGTTGTGTTCTTCTCACTCACGTCTGTCGATGGTACTCTCCTGATGGTTAAGCACCTGGAAGAAACAGTCGACAGTAACACGGTTACCCGGGCTTTCAGAGGAAAACCAAACGTCCACTGGAATGCTTGCTTGCCATGGTGACCGAATGAGCCTCCACACAGCATATCTGAAAAGGGACTGCGTCCCCAGGAAGTGTACTCTGTAGGCTTCTGCCGGCCTACCTCAGCTGCAGGGCCTCTTCCACACACTCCAGCAGGCTCCTGAAACAGGAAGACGGCATGTTAACATTTCTCGGGAGACTCTTGCTCTGTGTCCACGACGACCTGTTCTGTGACAATGGGATGGTTTCGGGGGGCCAGTGTTGAGTGTCAGAACTCTTCTTTTCGTTTTGTACACCTGCTCCAGTGTGGTCGTCATGGTCACTGACACCCAGGCCTATGTGGTGGATTTGAGACGATTCCACTCGCTGTGTATCACACAATGCCACAAACAGTAAACTGTAGAAGAGGAGCATCTTACGGTGACTCTGTTTCCTCTTCTGAGAGGTCCCAGTCGTCTTCATACGAGCTTTGCTGGAAACGATGAAAACACGTCAACAGGATCTACAGGATCCCTTTCATTTGTAACTCAGAAACATGCCGTACAAGTCTACCCAGTGACGGCTTTAGCCTTTTTGGGCCCTAAGCCATCTTTAATTAGGGGACCCCTCTTCCCTATGGGTTAAGGGGGTCCCTAGCAGAAAAATAGAGCCCGGTTGATTATTAAGGGACCATATTACACAACTCCATCTGCACCTCCTTTAAACAAAATTGGATGAAAGGAGAAATGCTGTGGGGGCAGGGGCAGAAGGGCCAGAATAGAACTAACATCTACTAATGACAATGTCCAAAATGCCCTTTTATGTGGACTGGACATTCAACCCCAAACATGCCAAACACGCTAAGAAATGTCACTTACCATATCAGGGTAAGGCTCTGTGACTTTCCTCAACGGAGGCCCAAACTTCACTTGGTCAACTGAAAAAGACAAAGCATAGGTAACAGAATTACAATTACACTTAAATACACGTGTGTGTAGTTTTAAGTTCTGACTGCACATTGAGACAGAACATAACATGGTATCATGCCTTTTAAATGCCTAATTTATGGTGGGAGGGTTTTTTATGAATCAGTGGTTATGTACTTTTACAATCCCATGTAGCCAGGGAGATCAAACATACGGTAGCCCATGTCACCTCTATGTCACCCCCATTTCACCTCCATGTCACCTCCATGTCACCTCCATGTCACCCTCATGTCACCCTCATGTCACCCTCATGTCACCCCTATGTCACCTCCATGTCACCTCCATGTCACCCCCATGTCACCCCTAAGCCACCTCCATGTCACCCCCATGTCACCCCTAAGCCACCTCCATGTCACCCCCATGTCACCCCTAAGTCACCCCCATGTCACCGCCCCACAACCCAACGCCCCACAACCCAACGTCCCACAACCCAACGTCCCACAACCCAACGTCCCACAACCCAACGTCCCACAACCCAACGCCCCACAACCCAACAACCCCCCCAACCCAACGTCCCACCACCGCCCCCCCAGTGAAACTAAAAGCAGAAGTGCCGGTCTGAGTGAACCCCGCGCTGCAGTAGAGCGGCCCATCGTCCAATCACCCGCCCGCGTGCCGTCACCTCCTTGACAAGGCCCACTACAATAGTCCCTCAGTCCCCCCCCCCCCGGGCCTCAGCCCCCGGCGCCTCCCCACTTCCTTGGGCGTGGGGCGGCAGGCATGTCGGAGCCGTGGCGGGGGGAGGAACATGCCGCGTGCATGCGGAACAGTGCCACCTCTATGTGTCTCCCGGGTGACTTGGTGACCTCACCCCCCAGCCCCCCCCCACCCCCTCCCCTCGGGGCTCAATGGCCATCTTGTCACGACAGTCAGGGACCCCAGGGGTGTATTCAGCTCCGTCGACCGCAGTTCAATTGGCCCCCGGGCACACGTGACATTTCCAAGCACACGCAATGATGCGCGCGCACACACACACACACACTACGGACGAGGATTGCGCTTGAACCGCGGCGAGCGCCTGTGCTGTGCACACTTGACGTGGAGGTCTTGAGGGCGCCAGGCCACCTGACATCTCTAATGAGTGTGGTTGCCTTGACGACACGCAGGCGCGGCTCTGGACGTTCAGGCACTCACACTGCTCTTCAGACCGGGTCCGTTCTGTGGGCAGGTGCTTCCCTGCAGACTGGATCTTATCGGGGGCAGCGTCTCCATTCTGCAGAGACAGACACACATCAGATGAGACGCGTTGTCATGGACTAGAGAAATCTGGCAAGAGGGGTTGTGGTATTTTGCCAATATAAAGCCGGTTAATAGTGGCTATATACTTCAAACCCAGATATGCCTTGGTGTTATTATAAATATGTTACACAATTTGAGCAGTGAAACGTCACTATTGGTCAGATTTGTCGTACTATATATCATGGCTTTTAGCGCCAAAGACCCACGCAGTTAAAAGTCAGCATTTTAAACTAGGTGCTTCGAATCCTGAATGCAGTTTGGCAAATAGCCACGGTATATGTAGTGTGCGGCCGATACACCACGGCTAAGAGCTGTTGTTAGGCACAACACACTGCAGAGTGTCTCAAGCTTGCGTGCCCGTCCTCACCTCCAGGTCGTTGTCATCCATGTTGTATGTGGGCTGGGGCTCTGGGTTGTGGGCCGTGTCCAGCAGCTCGATGATCAGATTCCGGGTCAGCAGCTGGGTGACGAACGGGTGCTGGGGAAAGGACCAGAGGTGCAGCTAACGGCCAACAGCTCTCGTACCAGGACATCGATAAATAACTTCATCCTTGGCTAAAAATCGTTTCTTTTTGTCCTCAGTTAAGCACCCCGAGGGGGCCCTTTTCTGCATAAGATCTGTTTGACAAAGCGTGTTGGGTTCTAAGACCTGTTTGACAGAGACAAAGCGTGTTGGGTTCTAAGACTTGTTTGACAGAGACAAAGCGTGTTGGGTTCTAAGGCTTGTTTGACAGAGACAAAGCGTGTTGGGTTCTAAGGCTTGTTTGACAGAGACAAAGCGTGTTGGGTTCTAAGGCTTGTTTGACAGAGACAAAGCGTGTTGGGTTCTAAGGCTTGTTTGACAGAGACAAAGCG
>JACXGK010007126.1:0-26324 GCA_016801125.1 Novumbra hubbsi | reverse complement strand
CAATTTGTCTCTCTGTCCATCAGTCTGTCTGACTGTCTGTTTATCTATCAGTCTGTCAATTTGTCTCTCTGTCCATCAGTCTGTCTGACTGTCTGTTTATCTATCAGTCTGTCAATTTGTCTCTCTGTCCATCAGTCTGTCTGACTGTCTGTTTATCTATCAGTCTGTCAATTTGTCTCTCTGTCCATCAGTCTGTCTGCCTGTCTGTTTATCTATCAGTCTGTCAATTTGTCTCTCTGTCCATCAGTCTGTCTGACTGTCTGTTTATCTATCAGTCAGTCCATCTGTCTGACTGTCTGCTTTCCTACTGACTAGGAGGGTAGATCCGTTTATGCATCAGCATTACTTCTCTGTTTTATATTCCTCAGCTGATCTTGCCAACAACACAACCAGTAAATAAGCACACACACACATGCATAAACCCTGCATAAACACTATTACATAAACAAATACACTCTCACCTATACATACTATACACACACACATCACCACACAGACTGCATGCAGGATTAAATGCATGCCAGCCAGTACGTCTTCCATTCCCTTTATATGTATATCACACCTTTCAGTCATACCTGTCAGTCATGAAAACACACACATACTCAGACAGCTAGACAGATAGACACACAGTAGACAGATAAAAAGACATAGACATTAAACAGACATGCAGACAGATTGCAGGCCTGTTGCCATTTTCAGGTCAGAAATCTACAGATAAATACTGGACTCGGGGGGGGGGGGGCAAATCCGATGGTTCCGTTTCTACATCTCAGTATTACGGCGGGTTAGACTTCTGGAAAGAGAGAAACAGATAAAGACAGAGGGAGGAGAAGAGAATGAGGCGGAATGAGCCTCCTTAGAGAGTTCGATCTCTCTGAACCTTTCTGTAGCCTTTGGCTTAAAGAGTGAGCCTGCATACAATACAGGCTATCAGAACCCTGCAGGAGAATAGGAAGAGAATTCAGACTGCTCCCTATATTATAATACTACATTATCTGTCTTTACTATACTACATTATCTCTCCGTACAATAATACAGAGTTATCTCTGTGTTTTTACCATATCACTCTGTGTTGTTATGCTACATCATCTGTCTGTCTTGCGCTACTACAGTTTCTATATTACAAAAGTAATAAATAGCAAGTATTTTGTAAAAGAGAATATATATTATTGTCATGTCCTGACTGGGGCCCCAAGCCTTCTCTGTGCCTTGGGCTCACCCCCAGTCAGGACACGACACATAGAGAGGCCTCTGGCCTTCTCTATGCCGCTGTGGGCTCCCCTGTCAGAGCAGCTGTGTTCAGTTGCCTCTGATTGGGGAGCCTACTTAGGCTGTGTTAGCACCACCCTAGGTGTGGTTTATTGTTTGAGTATACAACGTTCATGGTTTGTCTTTTGTTTAATACCAATTTCAAGTGGATATGCTACATGTTTCTTGTTAGTCATTATATGTTTGTTTGCTACATCATTTAGCACCTTTCATTTGACGTTACTGTTCGTGTAGAGTTTGTCTTGTTTGTTGGATTAAATCACCATTTCAAAACCCTACTATCAGTACGCCCATACTATTGAATTACATTAACATTTATGCAGAACCCAGCTCCGTCCTCTCTCAAGTTCTCGGTGGATTGGCCACTCAGAGAGACAGGCAGCCTTCCATTTTATTTCTCCCCACTGCAGGGAGGACCGCCTGGCAGATTCATAAATCTGTGAGCTGGTTGGAGACAGAAAGAAAACTGGCCTGCCTTGGCCACCAGGTTAAGTGAATATCACCCAGTGCCTTCAGAGAGAGCACCTTCCCTCTCTTACAGAGCCTAGTCCTATTTCCCACTCATTAAATACGTGCTTCATTCCTGCCCTATTTGAATGGAAAGTCATTTTACCCTCTTTTATAGAAGGTCATAAAATATATAGTGGTTTTTTTAACGCTCTGCATAACATTTAAATTTTCTATTGTATAAATGTGATCTGCGCGAGGGGGAGACTGAATAAAACATTCATGGCAAAAGCCATTTCTGCTGTGACATTTGGACCCCTATCTATCATCAGTATTTTTTTATATGCAGCGCGGGGGAACAAACGCTGGTCAAATGTTTAAATGTGGCCTCTCCGTATAAAATGTAAACCCTGCTTTCACATTAACACCCGCCGGCTAGTAGATGGAAATGCCTTTTTGCAGAGATAAGAGAAAAGTCAAATGGAAATGACTCGTGGGGCTGTTGTGGCAACGAGGGCAGGGCGGTGATGGACCGGGGAAATTGAAGCATGTCAGTAAAATTAGAAAAACGCCACCTCTGCCTGCTTTCCACACGACCGGAGGAAATGTAAATGCGTCCCGGGCTCTGGAACGAGAAGATGTGGCATTACTTCACGTCGTTTCTACGTCCTCTCTCTATCCTTCGCTGTCGCCTTCCTCCATCTCCATCAACATCAGGGTTGTACGGTGGTATTAGGGATGGAAAGGGTGTGATTTGTTGTTCTGTGTGATTTTAATAGATGTTGAATGGTATTATGAAAACTACAAATGTTCTGCCTGCTTTGTGGTAAACGGGGGGGGGTGTTCAATATACACTAGACACGTGTTGGTCTGATCTGCTTTATATCTGGGGGGGAACAATTTGTTTACAGCCTTGTTGCCTTAACTGTTGCTTTCTGGCATATATGGTTCAGGCTTCAATAAGGATTTTAATTGGCAATGAGGATAGTTTTAAGACCATTGGAAGAAATATGAAACTTTTACTTCTCATACAACAGCAGACCAATTCCATACCACCTTTTTCCGGACCTAACAAATTCCTGATCCAGCCATCGGAAAATTGCTGTGTTGTGTTTTTTTGTCTCCTCTAATTAAGCTTTTTTATTCAATTATCTTTTTGCCTTACTATGTCTGACCTGGGATTTCAATATTTCTCTGCGTAATCCAGTGAGGATAAATAGCTAGTTTGCATCCCCCTGGCCTGAAGATTTGGGTTAAAATCAGAATAGATTTTCCTCCCACGAAAGCAGACAACTTTATCTGTTCCAGAGAATGAATAAATCAAACTGCAGGCCTAGTTCATTAACACCAAGCTAGCCATTCAGTAGATGAACATACTGTAGCGAATCCCAGTTTAAACGCACAGTTAACAACTGTAAAACATTTTTTTCCCCAGAATATCCCTTTCCTCCCCCACTCTCCAATTCGTAGTTGGGTCTTTGTGTGGCCTAGCAAGATTGCCACACTTGTCAGGCATTCAGGTAGACTGAGACTCGTGGAGTAGAACACTGGGGCGGAGTCAGCATTATGTGACATGGAGACTCCGCCCCAACCAATACAGTGGTGGGGCCTGGGTCATCAACATTTGTTAGGGCATGCCCTGCCACACAAATGTAAGGCACCCCAAATCCCGATGTAACCCCAGCAAATGTCCCACAGTCATAACCCTGCCTCATTGTTAAGTATTGACTTAGCGTTGTGACCTTGTGTCTTAGAGTTTCTCATTGTCTAGTCATTCACCAAAGTCAAGTGCTTAGTTTCTTCATGCTACTGCTTGCGTTATGCGATGAACACATCAGGGCCTTCAGAAACCAAGTGGTTGCATATTGTATCCGTCCTCTCACCTCCTTTCCCGACAGATATACAGAATTTCACCAAACATCATGTATTTCATACTGTCCCTGTGGCACCATGGACTCAAGCTCTTTTGAAGTTTGAAATGTGAGCGGAGTTTAGAGCAAAGGCTGAGCGAGTTTGGTGACACCCATTTTTATTCTTAAACAAAGAATTGATATGCTGTGTGTTGAAAGCTTGCAAGCTGAAATTTGTGAACATAAAAGGACTGATGAAATTACTGACAATAGTTACTTTAAGGGTCCAGTCAACCTGATCCAACATGTAATGATGGGCAACGCAATCTTCCTTGACACAAGAACGCAACAATTAGTTGGATATTATGTGAGTGGGAGAGGACTTCTGTAAAACAATGCTGGCTTGGTGTTAATGAACTCAATAGTTACATAGGGTTATTGAACCTTTCACCTGTAATACAGAAAACCAGACATATTAATCCTGATCCACATTTATTTTATATATGATTCCAGATGAGGACAACCTATATTTAAGACATGCAAACTGCAAGTACGTTTTAATCCTGCCAGTTTCTGTATATTGTTTTGTTGTATACATTTTCAGAACCGGAAAGTGATTAATGTTTTGAATGTTAGACCTTATTTCCCTTTTACTTTTAGTGTTTTAGTATCACTTAACCCATAATCAAAAATGTTCCTATTTTAATCTCTTCTATCGTTTTTTTTATCTATAAATATTATTTAAACTGTTACTTTAAAGCTTGTGTGCATCTCAGAATAACAACACCTTTGTGATGCCACTGAATGTAACAGTATGTTTGTTGGGCTTTAACAGCCAGTTTTGAAAGAAGACAAATTTGGAAAGGCATACTTTTGATTAAATCAGTTCTCACAAAGTAAGTGACATCACAGACAGATTTTAACAACTACTTGTAACCTAGTGACACCTTGTGACAGGTCAGGCTCATGTCAGCTCAAACATTATTGTTGGCCAGAGGTTTACACGACTGCTTCCTGGTTGAGTGAGCATTGTGTTAAGAAGCAGAAACACATGGAATGATATGCATCAGGAGACATGTCTTGATCTTCAACTCTCTCAAACCCACTCGGGGGTTTCTTCACAGCGTGATGAGAATCTGTATGGAAACAGATGTGCCATAGAGGACACGCATCTCAACATCTACAGTCCTGAGTCTGCTGGTAGTTGCTGCATTGCCTAAATAGTAAATTGTATATCACGAAACTAGGGAATAAAAACACTTGGAGAAAAGAGAAAAATCTTTGGAGGAAAAAGGAAAGATCAGCAATAAGACAGCACAATGATTAAAAAGAGAGTTGCAGCTGAAGCAGTGCAATGTCCAGATTTAAATACAGTGGTGCACATGATATAATGACATTTGAGCAACAAGCATACTTACTGCTGGGTCCAATAGATCAGTACCGTTTGAGTTTGAATTACAGTTTTTCTGTTTATTTTAGTTCTTAATAGAAAGTTCTTAGTTGAGAGGCCATAATTCTGAATTGTTTCATAACTTTGATAGGTATCTAAGTCAGAAGGGTCTCAGCCTTAGGGGGGGAGGATGTGTCGGTTTGCAGATCTTAAGGAAAATACCAGAACTAAAAATCTAGGTCAGAGGCTCTACAATGAGTGGGACAGAGAACTGTAATATGAAGTGGTTAGGTGAATCAGCCACCGTGTATTGTTTTACATAAGTTGTTACAAAGGCACTACCTGCAACAAAGACCTAAAGTAGTTTGAATGATAATTGAAAAGATGTTGTGACAGGGAATTTATCCTTTTGCAAAATCACCACAAATCTCTGTTTTACCTTTCTAATCTGAGAGAGAAGGAAAGGCTACCCGGGTTGTTTTCACGCCAACCCCATGAATGTGTAGCTTCATTCTGTATTTAACTATCTAATTATTAGAATCAGGTGTGCTAACTAAAGGTTAGAGGGAAAACCACCAGGGCAGTAGCTCCCCAGGAGCCGGGTTGGAGACCCCTGCACTGGGCTATCTGACCCCCATGACGAGGTCCACGTTAGAGATTGCCGGTGGTGTTGACCACTCCAGGGCCTTGTTCATACCTTAGGTCCAGACTACACTTGAGAACAATTCTTGAAGCTTAAGACTGGGTCTGTGTCTCTTCCCTAGAAATGTAGCTCTAACAAGTGTGAAACAGACACCGAAGTGCATGCTGAAACAACATGGAATCCACGTTTTGCTTTGACATTCATTGTTTGTTTGTGTTGTTCACTCACCATTACTAGGGAGCGATGTTTTTTGAACTTTAGGAGAATTTTAGGGAACATTGTGAATTTATTCTCACAGGTAAATAACTGATGAAAAACACTTAATGAGGCTCTCTTAACTGAACAACCATAAGGCTGCCTCTAGTAAGAACCAATGAGACCGGATATGTGTGTCAACCTATGGACTATTTCTGGTGTACCAAGGACAAATGATGTAAGTTACTGCTTACATGATCTTGAGTACTTTTCTCTAAAACGCTAGACTCACTACTGGCTAAAAGAATTGAGCTGTGTTTATTTTGTGGATGTTTACATTCCAACCCAATTTAATGTAATGAGGGCACACCGCTAACTGAACGGGAATGTTCAACCAGAATAACTCCTCTACCCTTGCAAGAAGTCTTTTCATTTTAATCGAACAAACTTGAAACAAAGCTCTGACTACATTAAAATAGTAGAAGCTCTCGTGCCTGGTGAGCTGTAAATCTTGGTGCTGGATGAATGAAACAGATCCTAGCGTGAGAGTACCGACCAGAACCGCGGTGTCGACGGGAGTGCGCGCGCGCGCCATGTCTGTGCCCGTGCTCGAGGCCGCGCACAGGGCTGTGCTCTCTCTGCTCTCTGACCCCAGTGGCAGTCCCATCTCACTACACCGCGCACTCCGGCTCCCCTTCTGTCAGAGCGAGGCTGCTCCCTCTCTCTCTCACTCTCTCTCTTGCTCCCCTCTCTCCGCCTCTGTCTCGTTTCCACAAGAGCCAGCCGAGGTCCCCCAGGGTCGAAGGTTCTGCCCTGCCCGCCCAGACTGCAACCCCCGCCGGCCGCCAAAATCTGCATTCTCCCGCATGGATATGCGCCTTCTGACAGCGTAGAGGGCGACCCTGGGACACATATCGCCTAGAACGAAGGTAGCTATATTCACTTCTCGCTTTGAAAATCGCAGGCATGGAGAGAAAAAAAAACATGACACAAAGCCGTAGGTTAGAGGTGCCTTGTCATTTACGAGGGAGACCAAGAGGTTATTGCAGAGGTTCGCTGACACTGACCTCTTTTGCTGCTTTATACGAGGTGCCAGAACGCACAGTTCAGATATTCATGATATACCCTTTTGTGCTTTATTGAAAACAGCAATGTTATGGCAATTGCGCGCTGATCTAGTAATGCGTGGTATCATAGGGTCAATTTGTAATATTCTCCCCTTTCCCCTGACTATATGTGGTTGTTGCCAAAATAGTGAATGTATTATTTGAATTGGCATTTGTAAAGTTGGAAACGTTTATGTTTTACATTGGAATATATATTGTAGATAGTGCGATGGCATTATGCGAAACCAAAGCGTGCATTTAAAATGCATGGGCAGGTTTTAGCAAGCTAAGCTACTGTAGCAGCTAGTTGCAGCTAGCCATGTACCCAAGGTAAGCCATTGCAGGCGATTGCAGGATACACACGTCTGGAATATCTAGCTATCGTTCTCACTGTCTGCAGTTTCACCTTTAAGTGTTGCAATGGGCTTGGGCAAAGTTCACGATCGAGTGAGAGCCTGTTCACAGTAGCCTAAGCTATTGTAACATTTTATAATGCATATATAGTTATTTTTTAGGCCTGAAGTGTGTTAAAGACGGGGGGGGGGGTGAAGAGAGAAGTTAGAGAGGAACACGAATGTCATTGGTAGGTAGCCACCGTTACTACGTTGCATTGGGAGTTGTTGGAATTTAACATTATATCAGCTGGGGTTGCTGACAATAAGCGGTACCGGTGTGAATTCTCCCCTGAACTACGCGACCGTTGTTACGTTTTTTTCCATGAATGATGGACTTGTAAAATGAGGGGCATTGTAAACCACTTGTCCTTGCAAAAGAGTGACAGTGCATGAGGTCTCGTATAAAAAGCTTGCAGGTGCGATGTCAAGCCCACAGTGGCTACTGACTACAATCAATCAGGGATTGAGACAGGAGGGAGCAACACAGGGTCGAGGGAGGCACGCTAGAACTGAAGTCCGGGTGAGCAAGCTTCAAAATCACACGGCACCGGCTACCGTCGGATCTTTTATTTCCTTTGGGACTTAGTTAACAAACAGTTTTCTATAGGCTATTGTTAGATTTATTTTGGCTAGATTACTATTGATTTGTGTTTAATTATTTTTGCAAAACATCACGATTATTGCTATAAATGTATAAGTATCTTTGTGAATATTCATTTATAATCTTTGATCGAACGGACTTTTGCACATAATAATACTTCGATTTTAATTATATACGTATTTTTCTTTTTTAATTAGGCCAAGATTGTGTGTATGGCATCAACTTTTACATCAAATAATCGTATTGTAGTTCTCTGCACATTACATGCTCTCGTGTATTTCCCGTACTTTTTAAAATTGTTTCCAATTGCAAAGACGTTTCCATTTTAATCTATAAAAATGCAATTTTACCTCAAGTTTGAAAGCCTGTTTGTTTGGTCTCTTTTTTCTTTATACACTTCATACACTTCGATTTTGTGTCCGTCCTAAATTTTTATTTAATGTTCTGGTTTGTTGCTTTTCATTTATAATCTTTAGTTGGCTTAATGGTCTGAAAAGACTGTTTGATATTTTTTCAAATATTCAAGCAATAATTATAGGAATCGAGTTACAGCATTTTAAGTAGCCATATTAATAAAAAAAAATGCTAATTAACTACTGAAATGTAATTTTATGTCTATCTGTTTAACAAGTCCCATCCTCAATCAACATACGCATAGTTGTTTTTGACTGTTTTAAATGCTTTTATATAGACAGTATTTACGTATGTGTGGGTCTCCATGTTTTTGATTCATGGGCGACTGCTTATCATGCAGCCTCTCACCTACAGAGTGGCTTTAGTATTTAGAATACTTGACATTTGCACGTCTTACTGTCAGTGTCCATCGTCACAGCAGTTGCCGTTCGGGGGAAATTATCGTTTCGAATTGCTGATTGTGGTGCTTGTGATGCTTGCTGTGTCTTCCCATCTAACATTGATAAATTGAGATAAACACTTTATCTTCCATTACTTCCTCACTGCTTATGAAAGTGCATGTTTGTGACTTAACACGCAGGCTTAACCATGTTCTCCCCCTCTCGCCTTCGTGTTCCGCTCCGGATTGCTGTGTCCTCGTGGTCCGATGTGGCTGATCCAGGCTTGTGCGCGCGACGTCGTTCCCGGTTCTGAGCGGCGGTTCTCGGAGGATGACCGCCGCGTGGTTTGGATCCTGGTGAACTGGCGTCTGATGTCCGAACGGCGCAAGCATGGCTCATGGAATGTCCTCTCAGGGCAAAGTGACCATCACTGTGGATGAGTACAGCTCCAACCCCACGCAGGCCTTCACCCACTACAACATCAACCAGAGCCGCTTTCAACCACCCCATGTCCACATGTGAGTGTACACACACGCGCACACGCAGTTGTTCCTATTACTTGTTACCAAATGTGTAAAGTGCGATGTTCAGCCTGCGTCGTAGCCTATGACCAGGAAATAACCGGTATCTGATGGGCCAGGTCATGGCTTATGTACAGTGTCCACATCTTCACGGTGTCTCTCAGACTAGCCTCTTCATTTATTCATTGACCTTGCGCTGACTATCGCCCGGCTATTCATCAGCGGGCGAGAGTGCTCCAACCAGCAAAATCTCGACCGCATGTGGTCAACCGAATGCTAAACGCTTTAACTGCGGACAGCCTTGTAGTAGTTATGATTTGTAAAGGTTCCTAAAGGGTTTCCAGGGTTTGCGCCAGACTCCGTCCTGTGGCTGTGTGAAGGCGTATTCCGCGTCTGGCTTCTGGGTCCCTGGCTATGGGCGGTGGAGTAGGGAGGCGTTGCCGTGTTGAGTTGTGGATTTGTTATCCTGGGACGGTCGTGAGTCAGCGTGTCTCTGGGGGCCCTTTAAAAGGCCTCTTCTCATCTCTCATTAACCATCTAATACTACTGGACTTGTGTCTTTTCTTTATGATACATTTTTTTCAGGCCGATTTTATACATAGTTAAACAGGAAAGTGGGTTAAGATACAGAATATTTTACTGAAAGACCAATGGGCTGCCTCCATATTAAAAAAAAAAAAAAATATTAACCATTGAAGCAAAATGTTCTCTTTTTTTTTTATTTGCGGGCATAGATTTATTTTCTTTTTGGCTTTTTGTCTTGCACTTTTCCAATGCTTATGATTGTGGCCATACTTACATATAACATCTGGCGTTTTTTTTATTTTTTATTTTTTCTTCCAACACAGTAATTACATAGAAATTAATTATGTGAAACGAATACTGCCTTTTTTGTTTGGTTGGGATTCAGTAAGCTTAGCACCAGGACGCCATACAATTTCTCATTGTCTCTATTATAGAGATGTAGCCGCTATAGTAATATGATGCGGGTTAGCAGTGGGGGGTTCTGACAGAGAAGAGATGTTTGGATAAATACATTAATGTGTTTCCTGCACTCTACTTCAGGGCTGCCAGGGTCTCCGGCATTCATTCTTCAACTGTAGTCTATTACGACTCCTGCACACACACACACACACACCCCTTCCCCACCATGTTCGAGTGTGAATGCGTGCTCTGTTCTGGGAAAGTAAGGCTTGTTTAGATTGTGGAGATAATGATCCGATTGGCCCCGGGGTTAGCCTATCCCCTCCACTTTATCCATCGACAGTATTTAGATATAAATAAAGTAGTCGCGGCTTCTGCCGAACCAAAGAATTAAGAGGAGAGAGAGAGAGAGGTTGCCCCGTGAAACGGTACACTGGCTAAAGTCTCCCCCGTCAGGCCAGGCCCACAGCCCTGATGGGATGGCTCTGGATCAGGGCATAGAAGCCTTCTCCGTGTGGTGTGGCAAGAACAGGAAGCTTTCGCTGCTTCTCGACTCACACAGGAAAAACACTCACTCCGGGTGTACGCGCACACACACTCGCACAGACACACACACACACACACTCGTAGGGTCACGTTTTACAGGCCCCATCAGCAATTACTTGCTAATGCACGGTAACGTGACCTAGAAGAATGACATTTCTTGGGAGCGTAAGACCTCGATCCGTGGCAGACAAACACAGCCCGGCATTATGTGGGTCCGGTTGGTTCTCCTGCTACCCAAGCACAGTGCTGGTGGGCTGGGAGCCTATGCTTTATGTAGGGCCATCCAGGAAGCAGGAGGTTTAGACTGGTACTGAGGGAGAGAGATGGGTTGTAGGTGCTTAGGGTTTGTGACACTCTAACACACACCTAACATACACCAACATACTTGCAGACACACACATGCACGACCTAAGCCTAGCTTTGCCCATCACCCACTCCTCTTATCGGTCTTCAAAAAACAAAGTAAGCATTGTTTATGACGAGAGGAACCTGAATGCCATTGCTTATGGTGGCTACTGGAGAGGGAAGGTTCCGACTGAGCCTGATCTATACGGGAGCTTAACACTCAATCAGGTGCATCTCTGTCTCCACCAATAAGACTGTGGATGGTTATACACTGTTTTTAATGTCTGTTATTGGCGTTAGAATGTTCTGTTTTTACAGTTTGCTTTTAAGCAATTTCTTATTCTGTAGAAAATACCCTGGAAATGTGGAGATAGGACCGGTCTTGAAAGCCCAAATAGGACTGATTGCACCATCCTTTCTCTCGTTCTTTCATTCCAGATATGATTCCCTCATTCTTCTCCAGATGCCTCGTTCGTTATTCCCACTCTCTGAATAATTGAGAAGCTCATAAACGGGTGAATCATCAAAGAACATCAACCCAACGCTATGTGTGTGTGTGTGTGTGTGTTTGTGCGTCTGTGAATTCTGTAAAAATGCACAAGAACATAATCAAAGGTAAACATAAAGTAATGTTAAATAATGTTATCTCATACATTTCGGTTTGATTTGTTCCAACAATCAGCCCAGTAGATCTGATGTGTCGAGTGTGGTCTTTGACAGTGGTAGGATTTGCTGTGACAGGGTTTTGGACAGTGGTAGGATTTGTTGTGACAGGGTCTTGGACAGTGGTAGGATTTGCTGTGACAGGGTTTTGGACAGTGGTAGGATTTGCTGTGACAGGGTTTTTGACAGTGGTAGGATTTGCTGTGACAGGGTTTTGGACAGTGGTAGGATTTGCTGTGACAGGGTCTTGGACAGTGGTAGGATTTGCTGTGACAGGGTCTTGGACAGTGGTAGGATTTGCTGTGACAGGGTTTTGGACAGTGGTAGGATTTGCTGTGACAGGGTCTTGGACAGTGGTAGGATTTGCTGTGATAGTTTGGCTAATATTGTTTTGAGCGCTGCTCCAGTCAATATGCATGTGTTTTTTTTTTCCAGTTTCCGACCGTTCTCCAAACCTTAACCCCTTAAGTCTATCAGGTGACTGCTCCAATGACTTTGACTGCAAGGGTTTTGTGTTCAATTATATCCAAACAAGTTAGGGACAACATACCAAAACATTACATAAACACAGTGCATATAGTAAGCCAGATCACCCCAGGCAATGAAGCCTTATTTTGATTGAGAGCTTCAGAGTTATGTTTAGGTTGTGGCTTAACAGAATTGAGGTAACGAGAGCTGAACTTATTTGTGTTACCCATGAATGTTTACATCCTTGTCAAATGCTGGATGCCAATGTTACTTAAAACGTTTGGAACTGAAGTGAATTTGTGATGCATTGTTAGTGTCACACAAAAGAAATTCCCTAACAAGGACGGTTGCTTAATGTGCCTCCATCTTCCTTTTAATGCACACATATGTTGCAGCGTTTCTTTCAAATTGTTTTTGCTGGCATAAAAAAAATCATATCTGTTCTCATCAAAAATAAACTAACTAAATGAGTCTGTCCAAACCGGTCACTCATTCTCCACAGGCCTTAACTACTTCCTTAGTACCCTAACCGCCTACACTTCATCTCCCAGCATTACTCCTTCCTCATCGTTGTCTTTTCTTTCCCTCTGTTCCTCCGGTCGCTCTCACTCTCTCAGACATCTTCAGGAGAAGCCATATTAAGTTTTCCCCCCCTTATTGGAAACAAAGAGCCAGCCACATTTTGTGTCTCTTTGTTCCCAGGGCCCGCTACTTCTCCTGAACTGGAATGGAGTGCTTTTGAAACGGGAGAACCCTTGATTAAGTTCCTCCTCCACCCTTGGCCCTGGCGCTAAAGCATGGGGGGTGGGGGGCGAGGGTGGGGGTTAAGTGACAGTTGACATTCGGCAGGTCTGTTTTGAGATGGAAGCCCTTTTGATGTCCTTGAAAAGCTGGCCTTTCTCACCCCCGGACGCCGCGGCAGTGGGGATATCTCCATGATGTCACTTCCTCCGTCGTTTGGAATAGAAATCGACCACCTGGTGCCTTTTATGTAGCTGGTTCCAAGACTCTACATTGGGCCCTCGTTTTATTTGCCTTTCGCTGTGCTTTTGTTGCGGCGGTCGTCGTTTGCTATTTCAAATTCCCACCGATGTCCTTTCTAGTCGTCATGAGGAATTGTGTTTGTGTAGACAACAAATGTGATGTCCGTTTTTACAACTTGGTACGGGCTTCACAAATATTCCATAGTTTCTTTTTTATCTTTAGTGGCCGTTGGTCCTGGGTGGGAGGAGTTTGTTGTTTGCACTTCACCAGAATTTCACGAGTGTAGGAGATGTTTCTACCACGTGCGCGGCTCTGCAGAGATATCAGCCTGGCGATGTGCGTAGATTCAGACCAAAAACATTACCGTCTGCGTTGGCGCGTGTACGTGGGTTCAGGAACAGCCCGAGACACACCACGGTAGTGGCCTGTGTCTCCGTGCCCATCAGCTTTATAGCCGGGGGCCCTGTCAGCAACACAATTAAGGGCTGTGGCGTAATGAAAGGAGCATTAGCAGAAGCAATTTATTCCCCAATGAAGCGCCGGAAGGTTCCGCGCTGCTGATATTCAACACAGGCTTTGTGTGCCATAACTTTCCTATTATGGCAGGATGCACCAGGAGGAGGCAGCAGGATGCTCCTCAGACAGATACAGAGGGGGTTGGGGAGATTGAAGGGAAGAGCCATGTTTGTTTTCTACTAATATATAGTAATATTTTATCATTTCGGTCATGCGGCGGTGTGTTTGATTGCCCTTTGTTTTCCTCTACGGTATTCTTTATTCTGCCTCTGTGTGAACTCCCTTCTTCCAGTTCCTCTGTCTCTACTCTTTCCTCTTCTTCTTTTCTCTCTCTTTTTTCTCCCTCCTCTTCTCTGTTCATTTTGCTCCTCTGAAGTTTATTGAATTAGCACAGACAGCTGAAACGCAGAAGATAAGAGAAGCGCTCTGTGCTCTTCTCCAAGAAATGTTATTGCTCTGTGGATTGTGTGTGTGTGTGTGTGTGTGTGTTAGGGGTTAAAAGGGTGACTGTGGACCAATGTTTTTATGTTTCTCTCGAATGAGCAATAAAGGAAGAACTGCTCTCCAGAAGGCAACATTAAATATGTCTTACCAGCTAGTGATTACTATCTTTTTAATTTTAACATCGATCACGATACGGTTAAAGGACGCACGCACAAACACACACATATTAACTCTGTTGCCGACAGACAGAGACGCAGAGACCAACACACACACACACACACACAGAGACAGGATTTTTCCCCTTGATCTGGGTCTCTCACACACAGGCGTACAGTAGTTCTAAGAGCCAGTGATAAGCAGGAAAAGTCCATTTGTGGTGGTTGATCTGTGGTGATGCGATCCCCATCAAAGACACAGCTCCGGGGGGAGTCTTTCTCTCTTCCTCTCTTCTCTTTTTCGTCTCCCTCCTCTCTCTTGCATCGCTCTCTTTCTGTCTGGACTGCGTGCCTCTGCTTCTGAACACACGCCACTGACATAGACGGCTTCACAGATTGTTTTCAGAGCAGCCGACGATCTCAACTAATCTACATTTTGCCTTACTGCTTTAGTACACAGAGCAGAAACTAATGGGATTTAAAAGGTTGTAAATAAAACCTCACTAACAGTATTTTCAAATCATTAGAAACAGTTTAGAAATTGAAAATATTGTGTATTTTACATTTTGGTGTTCATTTGTAGATACATGTGTTATATATAAATAATCTATTAGGGTAAATGTACTGAATTCAGCAGACCGTAATGAAATGCATGTCACTTAATTAAATAGCTATGAAACTAAACGTTCAAATGCGACCTTTGCACCAAGGTCAAAGGTTCGTTTTAATAAAATGTTTGCATTTTAATTTTACACCAACGAATACAGGTAATTGCATATTTATTAACGTTACGGTGGACAGGATCAAATCCAATGGATTAGCGGTTTGACATTTGCCCTTTGACCCCAGTGGCTGTTATTGACTGGAAGGTCATTTAGACATGACAACTGCGGTGGGTGTTGATTGGATAGGAAAGGGGGCGGAGGGATGTGTGGTACAGAAAATATTATTATTTGTAACTCCGGTAGGCAGCAGGTGCCTCTTACACAATGGAGGAAGCCCTACCCCCAGGCCATGATTGACACCTCCTACTTGTGGCCCAGACAAGTGTTGACCCCAGGGGTCATGACCCTATTGACCCCAAATGGATGGGGGCGGGCTTGACCAGGAGACTGCTGCTACACGCCATCTGAAAAGAGCTACTCCATTTCTCTATCCTTCAATCTCTCTTTATTTTCCTGCTGCAGGATGGACACTCCCAATGCAGACCTGCACTAACGCTCACTAAGTATTCAGCTCACCAGACAGTGTAGACAAACCTGGGAATCTGGTTTTTACTTTATACTTCACCACTTCCTACAGCAATTCATATGGATTTGTGTTAACTATTTAAAGACCAAAGAAAACACATGGAAAATAATGCTTTTTAACAGGGTATGATGTATAGTTAGTGCATCTGACCAGTCACAGAAGCTTGTGAAATCTTATCTCTGAAACAGCAAGGTGAAGACAAACGCCCAGATATTGTTCTGTCCTTGAGCAAGACAAGTGAACACTAAATAATTCCCAGGTTGTTGCAGTTAATTTTGGGGGAACTTACTTGGGGAACTAAGGGTGAAAATAGAGCTTAACTACTGTACACGTATGCAACTGCAAGTTCACAAGAGATATCTAGCTGTGGAGTACTGTTAATCTTGATGTGTATTGGGGTGACAGCAGAAGTATGTTCGTTGGCCAAAGGGTACCTCAATGGGATTTACACATACTAGTGCTCATGGTGTTGCTGGTTGGATGATTAAATTCAGTGGGTGAATTAAAGAAGAAAAAGTGTGTGCAGCAAGGATAGACTGAACGTCGACAGGACAAAACACACTTCATACCCAGGATTTTTTTTTTTTTCTCTTGAAGTTTTAACAAACTCTGTTAAAATCAATAAAAATCACCACTCCAAAAGTTTGAGTCAACCAGGGCCAAAATCCCCGGACTTCCTATCTGGTCTAAGTGCCACCTCCGGAAGAGCGAGTAAGCAGTGAACTTTGACCCAATTTACTTGTGTGTTTTTCCAAAAGGCCAGCGAGCCAAGTGTGCTCTGTCATACGTAATATTCTTCTGTGAATATCAGAGTCCGCTTTGTTCTCTCTCTGTTTCTGTGCCTCCCTCAGTTCCTTCATCTCTTTCTCAGTCAAATATGACACATGCAAATAATAAGGGGTCTGCTTCATATCCGGGGCATTTTCTGTGTTTTTAGCAGCACTGTGTACCTCAGAAGATGTGTTAAATAAACCATTTGATGTGTGTGTGTGTGTGTGTGTGTTAGATATCTGGTTTCAGTTTTAGCTGATTTATAGTTTTGTTTGCACTCGATTATGTATTTTTATTTTTTTATATATTCAAACTTACACACACGTGCACACGGCTATTTTTGTCTCGATGTGCATTCGGCCATTTGTACAGTATTGAGTAATACTGCGGGGCTAAAGTGATAGAAGATGTATGACTGAGCTCTAGGATAACACTGTCCTAATGCCCAGCCTGTCTTTCGCCATCTCTCCATCTCTGGGGGCGCTTTCTCCCCCCTCAGTTCCCAAGCAGAGCTACTGGAGCCAGGTGTCCGTACCTGGGGTAATAGAATTCAGAAATCCCCTGTAGGACGCCGCTTCCCGGTCACAAGCGTTATTTCAGTTCACAGGAAGAGAAACATACAACAAACAATTATCCAAATTCTTTCTGCCAGTGGTTCTGTTTGTCTACAGCCTGTCATGTATGTTATTGACATGTTGCTACCTGGCTTTGGTGCGTGCGCGTATATAACCTCTCCCTCCGTCTGCTAATCTAGTGTTACTTTGCTGGTTCAGAGGCTTGGCATGGCCTGCTCAAATAGATAGGGGCTACAGGTATGTGCCTTCATTCTTTGGGTGGATTAAATCTCGAAGAAGAGGGGGAGATCCCTTTTCAGTTCTTCATTTTGTTACGCGCTATTTTGCCCTTGTGTGTGTGTGTTTGTGTGTGTGTGCGTGTGCCTGTCATGGTGGGTGTGTGAATGTTTGTGTTAGCATAAGGTCATAAGTTTGCCAGAGCATAACATGTCATGGTTGTACTCATATCTTCCTGTTAGCTGAGTGTGTGTGTGTGTGTGTGTTTTTGGTATTGTTTGTGTGTGTTGGCCACAGGGTTTTTTCACCCGTGCCTCTTCCATAACTAGAACTTTCGAATCCTCTAAACCTCCATGACGTCTCGGCCACAGTGGACCAAATCTAATCAGCTACCCTGCTGTGTGTGTGCGTGTGTGTGTGTGTGTGTGTGTGTGTGTGTGCGCTTGCTGTTTGTGTGTGCCCACGCTTTACACACTCACAGCAAACAGAGACGTATTAACTGCACCCCAGTCAATAGCAAATACAATTTTCTCCACCGCTACGTTTTCATTATATTTTCTTCCCTATCTCTATTTAGTGGGTTTTAGTTGCTCTTGCAGCTGGTCACAGAGAGATAGGTCTAGGCCCGCGCAGTCACTCATAACGCCTTCCATATGGCACTGCTTTATCACAGACTACTTTAATAATCGCTAAGATACTTTCCAAGGTGGGATATAGAAGCTAGAGATTTTAGTCAGCAGGCCCCTCATTCTTACGAGGCTGGATGAGACGGCAGCCTACTGCCTGGGAATGGTAGCGAGGATCTTGCCTCTCGAGGACCTTGCCTCTGTGGGTAATTCTGACACCCAATATCGTGGACTGATCCTAAATTCTATCTGTAGTTGGATTATCTAAACAAAAATTCGGACAAAAAAAATATTCCTGGAATACAAATCCTACAGTGCCTTGCAATGTTTTCCAATTCTCACAATGTCCTGAATTATCTGTCAAAACTGACACCCGGACAATGCCAAGACAAGGATATTTGTAAGAAATGCCACAACGAGGCAACAATCCCTTTAAAGGAGCTGCCGAGTTCAATGGCTGGGAATGGAGGAATGGTGCACTAGTCAACCTTTGAAAATTACTGCCCTATATCGAAGGCTGGCTGGAAAGAAGCAAGAGCTTAACCAATCCAATTATGAACTCTGAATATATATTGGATCTGTGGATAAAAGAGAGAGTTGGTTGTAGAAACGGCGCATCTAGTGATTAGAACCTGTTGCAATTTGCATAAGAGCCCATACATCTGTCAACCTTTATCAAATTCACAGAGAATCTGTTGCAATGTTTGAATAAACAATTCTCCTGGCCTCAGCCTCATACTACTTGTCAGACATAAATAAATTAAACTGGTTATTGAGTTGGGGTGGTGTGGTGTTTGTGGTTTGTGGAAATGCAATCTATTAAGAGATTCAGTCAAAGAAAGAAAAACATTTAAAAATAATTCAATGACTCCTATTAACTCAATTGCCAATTTAGGTAAAATCGACTAACTTCAAAATGAACCGACCACTGCAGCTTTTTCTATCCTTTTTAAAAAAAAGTTGAAAAGGAACATTTAAAGTGAGGAACAGAAGGGTTAAATTCAAGAGGAATGGAAGGAAAAGGCACAGTAGTCTCTTAATGTTCTCCAGAGCAGTATATAGTATACCCTACCGTTCAGGAGTTTGTCTGGATGGCAACTTATGTTGCTCCAAAACCTCTATGTATTGTTCAGCATTAATGGTGCCTTCAAAGATTCAGTCACCCAGGCCTTGTGCACTAATGCACCCTCAAACAATCACAGATGTTGACTTGTGAACTGTGCGCTGATAAGAAAGCGGTTGGTCCCTTTTCTTTCCTTTCAAAAATAATTAAAAATTTTAATTCTTCAGACCACAACAATGTTTTCCACTTTGCCTCAGTCCATCTTAAATGAGCTCTGGCCCAGAGAACATGGCGGCATTTCCAGATCTAGTTTCTTCTTTGCATGGTAGAGTTTTAATATGCATTTGTGGATGCAGCAACAAACTGTCTTCACAGACAACGTTTTTTTTTTTAAAAGTGTTCCTGAGCCCAGGCTGGGATTTCCACTACAGAATTGTGTCTGTTTTTAATGCGGTTCCGCCGGAGAGCCTGAAGATCATGGCCATCCAATATTGGTGTTCGGACTTGTTCCTTGCATACTGAGATTTCTCTGGATTCTCTTTTTAATTATATTATAAACTTTAGATGATGACATCCCCAAACAGTTTGCAATTTACGTTGAGAAACGTTATTGTTGCTCTGTTTGCCTGCAGTCTTTCACAGAGTGGTGGGATGCTCTTTCGACCCAGTCATGTTATCAACATTAACAATGTCTACACTGTATTTCTGATCAATTGGGTTTTATTTTAATGGACAAAAAATAGCTTTCTCTCGACATTTCTTATTGACCCCAAACTTATGAATGTTTTTTGACTACACAGAGCAGTTTGAGATAGTTAATGATTAAGTCCTTGTACTTTTTGCGGTGGAATGACTCTGTAGACAAAACAGGTCTTTCTAATACCCAGACCCAACTGAGTGCATGGATGACAGGTTCGGCAGAAAAGGGGAGAGAGCAAAATCTTTGCCTTTTGAAAAGAATACATCTCTGGTGATCTGCACTGCGGTGAAATTGGTATCCTTATTTGTAAAGCAATTTCACCATTTTCCCTTTCAGGCAGATTTTTTAAGAGTTTTTCTTTGTGCTTTCTCTCCCATCTGTTAATGACAGGGCTATATTTGCTTAGAAGTCCTTTATTTTGCACAAAGCAGGGTTTATATATTTATATATATGTGTGTGTGTGTGAGAGCGAGAGAGCGTGTGTGTGTGTCAGGTCAGAGGGAGACGGAGGCGTTGATTATGGGGCTGATGTTGTCTGTAGAGTGACATCTCGTCTCCTAATGAAATAATAGCACACTGGCAGAGAGCAGGGGGTTCCACATAGCTGACTTCAATTACTGACAAGATTGGTTCTCCCTTCAGACTCTCTTTGCCTTCATTTTCATAACATTTCTGCAGACAAGCATTCATTGAAAAAATATACAAAAGGATGCCCACAAATAGACAGAAGCCGACGTACCTCGTTTTAATTTAACCCTATTTTGCCAATTTAAATCCCCGCAAACATGTTTTACCTTGTTGGTGGACAAACAGCTCCTAGACGTCACGAGATGGCAGCCAACCTAAACCTAAAGGCTTCTCTGCTGGGCAGCTGGTGAGAATGTGGATCCCGAAGCAAACAGGCAGAGAGACACTACACTGAGATATTTTCCTTTACAATTCATGTCAATTACTTTCTGCAGAATGACAGCGCAGACAACAAACAAATGCCTTTTTTAAGAATCGTCCGTATACATTTTAAAAACAACTCTGATGAATAAATGTGGGTTTCTTTGCTTCTCTTACTTTGCCATCTTTGTTTTTGTTTGACATTTTAATATCTCACTCTTACCGTACATTTGCTTACTCTCAGTTTTTCCAGGCTCCTCTGTCCAATTTCTTTTGCTACATGGTGAATGTACAGATAAGTCCTAGCCACGTAATTCAGACTGTCATTGTGCTTCCATCTTAGTCCCCTGCAGTATGAGGACTCTTAGCTTGACCTGCAGTGGACTTGGGAGACTAATGGTATTAAGAGGCAATCCGGAGTTCAAACCATTACAACTCGGTCAGCACAGCACTGATTTAAGTTGAGAAATGAAGCTGACGGGTCGTGCGGCCCTCATAACGTAACAAGCTGTGAACACGTGGCCCCGCCATCCCATCTTAGGAAGATGATTGTCTTCACCGAGTTTTGAGCCTTCACCATATTTGTTCACTAAAATTGGAATAAGACAAGCACAGATCTTCAGGTATGATGGAGTTGGAAAGTTTAACTAAGCCCGTGAGGCATCGTAAGTTCTATACTTAAGGAACCAATTGGATGTTATTATTCAAAGCCTAAAAATTGACATAGCAACAGCGTATTGCCCCTTTAAAGTGTGACCTGGGTGAAAGCAGTGTGTGATCAGTGGTGCAGGGCTCTGATCCGCTGAGCTGCCCCACGGCTAGCACACAGTCCTCCTTGTCTTCTGGCCTCATGGCTCCAGGTGCCCCAGAGGAGAACTGCTGCTGTGTGACTAAACCCTATTTCCTCCCTCTTCTCTTTGCCTCCCTTACTCACCCCTCTTTTCTTATACATTATCTCTCCTAATTCCCTCCTGAATCTCTGCTTCTCCCTCTATCCATCCCCACCTCCTCTGTTTTCATTCGGTTTCTCCCTCCCACCGCATCTCCCACTGCCTCCCTCCCTCTCTCCTCTTCCTCGCTCTCAGGGTGGAGCCTACACCGTATGACACTCCAAAGCCAACCGGACACACACGCTTTGTGTGTGTGTCAGACACACACTCGCGTACGGATGGGATCCAGATGCCCTATGGGGATGTGTTGCTCCACACGGGAGACTTCACGGAGCTAGGCCTGCCCTCCGAGGTCAAGAAGTTCAACGACTGGCTAGGTAAAGTACACACCCTGTTGATAAGGGGCAGGACGCTCATCACGCCCACACAGAGAAGCATACTGTGGCCGCATTCATAATAGAATGTGTGCATTTCAAAATGTCTACACTCAAATTGGTACACACGCACACACAATCATATTTATTCCTACATAGTTGTGACCTTTGAAGGACGTGTCCTTAGCTACTCCCCTTCTTCCGAGGTTAAAGAAACAGCCTTTCTGCTTGCATTGCTAATCCTTGTGTGGAAAGTTCTTTTTTTTACTTTTGTTTAACTTAAACACAAACGTTGTAACATTCTGTTCTCATAAACAGAAACTTCAGGCACACATATACACAATCTCCCCCTGACACTATCTCACCACATGATTCTCTGACACAATCTCCCACTGAAACCATCTCCCCACATGATTTTCTGAAACCATCTCCCCACATGATTTTCTGAAACCATCTCCCCACATGATTTTCTGAAACCATCTCCCCACATGATTTTCTGAAACCATCTCCCCACAACACTGAGGGTCATTGAGGAGACGCCCCGGGGCCTGTGGGCTGTGCTCTGTGGTCTTTTTAATGTGCTGCCAGGGCCCTAATCCACACACACACATAATGTACATGCAACCACCAAGTCAAACAGACCTCATGCTGGGGCACTGTCGCAAATGTGTTGGTAAGTGTGTGTGTGTGCTGGGCAGTCACCGTACTTCAGTGTCGCATCAGATTACATGATGAGGAGAGAGTGGTCAGCATTCGGTATCTGTCAGTAGACGGACGGCGTGTGTTTGGGCGTGTGTTTGGGCGTGTGTTTGGGTGTGTGTTTGGACGTGTTTTTGAGTGTGCATGTTAGCGTGTGTCTCTTTGTGTGGTAACCGGATTACAGTAGCAATAAGGTACCTTGGTAGTTGATGGTACATCCCCACAACGGAATGGCTAATGGCTATATCCATGCTTGACTAACCGAGACCCAGAGAGGGTGAGGATCCGAGAGAACAAGAAACAAATGTGTTGAGAGGAAACAACAAAAATAGAGAGATTTTTGTATACCCGTTTGGCTTCTCGCCTCAAACCAAGGACAGCAATGCTTTTGGCTTTTGATTCCCACCAAATACTTCTTTAGATTAGATATTTTTTTTTAGATGGAGAGAAACAGAGAGGGAGAATGGGACAGAGAGAATAACCAGAGATGAATGTAACGAGTCGCGTACCTCACCAAGGCCAGTCTTGCCGAGAGGAGGTGGTGAGATGTGGAAGGGAAGAGGGTGTAGAAAAACAGCGAGAGGTGGGCACAGACAAGCGCTCGCTACATTTCTGAGGGAAAATTGCATAGATTTAATCCACCGCTAAACACAGTGTTTTCCCCTCTTCCATCGCTCTCCCTTTAGTGCCGCTGCTAGTTCCCTGCCTCGCTCCCTTCTTCTTTTTTTACATCTTTTCTTTTTTCCTTCTCTTCGCACTTGTTTTTCATGGCCTCGCCTAGTTTTTGCCTTCATTAAAATACGTTCTAGCCATAATAATACATAGGATTATGTTGTGTCTTTCAAAGACCCCAAAGTCGGTTCTTCCCCTCTCTGGAGGGGACCGTGTTTTTCTCTCCAAAGCCGTAACATTGATTGCTGTTAGGCCGATAGAGCAGATCATTGCAGATCAATGAGGGGGAATAAGCTTTCACTGACCCAGCCTGGCCAGTGAAAGGTTATTCACTTTACTGTTAGCCCCACCGACTTCCATCCTCTGGTTATCTGCCCTTGAAGGACCCAGCTGTGTCTGTCTCTCTGTGTGTCTGTCTGTGTGTCAAGCGTGTCTGCGTTAACAGACACATGAAATGTCTGTTAATGCAGACACTAATTTGCTAATATTTACCCATGAAAGTGAAACCAGGTTGCTTGTATTTGTCACAATGACATTTTAATGTGCAGATTTTCCAGTTTGTTTAGCCTAAACTACTTTGAAAGACTCATAGGGATTCTTTCCCGCAGACACCCATGTTTTAACCAAATAAAAGTTAATGAATAAATGTTGACTACAACAAATGAAATGAAATGTAAATGATTACAGTACCCTGCCTAGACTGAACTGCTTTTGTTTGTACTCAGTTCTTGATTTGCCACAAAAACATGTTGCTGGCGGTAATATAACACTAATGGTTTTATTTGTGGACATGGATGGATACTCATTCATCTGTCAGGTCGTCAATCAGTTGTAACTTATTGACCACTCAACATCTTCGCTTTGCAAATTGCCATGGGGCTAATCTAATTGGTTTTCTACATTTTTTGGGGGGGTTAAGAGTGATGTATTTTTTTAGGCGGACGAAGTTCATGAATACATGTGACTGTTGTTGACATTCTAATTGAACTTTCGAAAAGCTGATGTTTGATAATGGGAATGTGTTTTCGCCTTTGTCCTGTACCCTCTCAAGAGAACCCGTTGAACAACACACATGGGACAATAGATAGGTCCTCCTGCTGCCTTTCTACACTGTGATGCAGCTCAACCCATGCCGGGGGGAACCTGTCCTCTACCTATGCTTATGTTCAGTTGGTCCTGATTACCAAGCTTTGCGGTTAATGTATTCCTTGTGGCATGTGTGTTTTGGAAGATTTTTTTTCTGTTTCTTTTCTTTGTATCTGCTGCTGTTGTTGATCGATCATCAGTTTTCTCCCAACAAAGCAATTAAACCGGTATTTAAAAAAATAAAATAAAAGCACCGATGTTCAGATTCTTAGGTAGTGACCTTGATACAAAATTTGGACTGTATCTTTAATATGCCTGAGCGTCTTATTTTATGGATTTATTTAATCTATGGATTTATGCATATTGCTAATCGTCAGACAGCTTTGGATGTTCTTTTTAAATGAAGTTATGGTCAGCCTGACTGGCAGTCTGTTCCATTTAAAACCCCCAGTGTTCTTACCAGATTATTGATCATTTAAAATTGGCAAAATCAGATCAGTTTCTCGCTCTTGTGTTGTTTTGGTTAACATCTATAATATAAATTGAGTATATAACCAAATACTTGACATGAATAAGTATCTTGGTTCGTAATAATTCCATAATTCCTAGTCAAATTAGTATTACAGTTTCCTCTACAGCTAGCCTGGCTGAATAAAATACTTGACATTCAGAGTACGAGGGGGATTTGAAGTACAACTCTCACCACCTTGCTTTGGCAGATCTTTAGCACATTTTGTAGATGTTAAGAGATGAGTCATGATGTGCATACCAAATCAATTACACTGCTAGATCAAGATATTTTGAGCACTTTCTTGAGTCTTTAATATGTCACCATCAATTTGTCTTTGGTATATGTTTGTAGGAGAAATGATCTGAAATCATCTCACCAAGTTGGTTCCTCGTGGTTCTGTGTCCAGTGAAAGAAGCACCCTCTGTTCATCTGTTTTATTTTCCAAGGGCAGCCCTCAAAGGTTTCCTGGATCAACCCAGGTTTACTACTTCAGTAGAGCCACTCTGTCCACAATGCTTAAGAAACACGTGATAAAACTGACCCAATACAAGGCTATGTAACAACCAGGTCGAAAAATAAACTTCCCTAAAGTGGTCGATAAATGCATCCGTGTTATAATAATTCAGAGATCTATGAGTTAATGTAGATAATATATATATATATATATATATATATATATATATATAGATTATTAGGACACCCCATGAAATATATAGCTATTTTTTAAGAAATATAGACAAACAATATCTATAGATAAAGGTGATGTAATTAAACCAAAAACAATGACATTTTAAACATGATATCATTTATTTAACAAAAGATTTACAAAGGTGCTATTTCCTACAGAGGAAAAAGTTAGGACATCCTATGCTCTAATAGCTAGTATTGCCCCCTTTGGCTGAAATAACCTCAATAAGATGTTTCCTATAACTGTCTACCAGTCTCTGACATCGAGTGGAAGAAACTTTTTCCCACTCCATGCAGAACTTTTTCAGAAGAGTGTTTGAAGAGTGTCTTGCATGCACAGCCCATTTCAAATCACCCTACAGCATCTGAAGGTTGGAAGATTAAAGGGGGTATGTTTATTGGACCCAAGACTAGTAGATAACGCCTCCACGTGTGGTCAGTTTGATTATTTGTGAGTAGTCTTGACCCCTATTTATTTAGGCACATTTTAATAGTGACGAATGTCCACAATTTGTCTAATTTCATGAATCGCTTGATGTAATTTGTTGGACTGTCTATGTACACAACTCGATTGTGGTACATGACGTGATAAAGGTCTGTAGCTGGTTTTCTAGTTTATCATTTCTAACAAAGGCTTGTGGGCTTCCATGATTATAATCTCTTGTAATGACCGAATAGTTTTGGATTTCAGCAATTTATGGTCGTTTCCAGCCATGTCTTGTATTGTGTGTGTAGTTAGATGAATCACATACATTTTTGTCAGCAATAAAAAGGTCTCTCGTCACACCTCGAAGGCTGACCGAGATCTTCCCTCACAGAGTCCTCTCTCTACTGACAGTCTTAACTTGGATTTATATGTAGCAAATTGCCCCTGATATCACTTCTTCACCAACCAAACCCCCTGAGATCCCCCTTCATATGTAGAGATCACCTCTGTGTGATCAGCTCTTTACAAACAGCATTGATTTCATTGAACCTCGGTCTTCCCAGGAAGAGTCAGGTTTCTCCAGGCCGACGCAGCATATCACCTTCACCTGGCGGCAATGAGGGGCTCTCTAA
>JACXGK010007125.1:13705-26439 GCA_016801125.1 Novumbra hubbsi | reverse complement strand
GTGGAGGGGGGGGTGGAGGGGGGAGGGATAAAAGCCTGGTGGTATACTCATCACCATAGACACACAAGATTAGCATAATACAAATCCATTTCTCTCGGTATCCTCTCACACAGATTAACAAGGCCCTTAGCCAACTCTTAAAAGCACCTACGTTAATATAACAATAGAGACCAAAACACGGGCGTTCCTACTCCACATGAAAGCGGAACGTGAAGGGCCTTTCGAGAGGGCGCGTACTGTGTATGTATGTATGTACGCGCTAAGCATTAAGGCCCCGGCTCGCGATGTCAACGACTCACGCACTTGAGACGCCCCCCCCCCCCCCCCCTCCCTACAGGTAGGACGTGTCGGGGGACAGTGACTCGCGCCCCTCGGTTACCGTTGTCGTGTGTCAGTGGGTGACGGGGTGCGTGCGCACAATATTTGTCACTATCTGTGTGTGTGCGCGTGTTGTATTTGCATGACATGTCACACTTTCTGTGGGCCTGTGCGCTTTTTTGCGTGTGTGTGTTCTATTTGCATGACATGTCTCACTGTCTGTGTGTGTGTGTTCTATTTGCATGACATGTCTCACTGTCTGTGGGTGTGTGTGTGTGTGAAGGCCTCAGTTGGAACAGCGTGTTGGGGTATCTCAACCATATCAGTGTATCTGCCAGCATAGATAAAAGAAGACAGGGATGTAGAAAGAGACAGGAAGGCCCATATCGCCAGTGTGTGATGTGGCATAGATCAACTGGAAGGGGAGGAGAGATAATGGGTCGATAGAGGTGCGAGGGCAAAGGAGGGAGGGAGGGTTCGGTTGTTTTGGACACGCATCATTTTCTCTTGGCAGCTGTTGTGTGAGCAGAGAGAGAAGTGAGGAAGGAAGGGGAGAAAATGCGAAGATGGGGAAGGAGAGGGAGGAGTGAAGGGGGAGTTGGGTGTGGGGTGAAAGTGTCAGAAAGAAGGCGTCCTTCAAACCTTTGAGGAGAATACGGGGGGGGTGAGACAGAGGGAGAGAGATAGAGGGAGAGAGTGATGGCTGGAGGAAGGGAGAGGATGATGGAGGGAGGAAGGGAGAGAATAATGGAGGGAGGAAGAGAGTGAATGATGGAGGGAGAGATGGAAAGAGAGAGATATGGAGGGAGAGGTGGAGGGTAAGAGAGAGATGGAGGAAGAGAGAGATGGAGAAAGTGCGGGGTGGAGGGTGAGAGGGAGTGATGGAAGGAGAGAGAGAGAGACAGACAGAGTGGGAATCCATACAAAGGCCAGCTGTTTCATTCTGGAAGTAAACAAAACATTTTGGCAGGTCAACAAACAAACACACAATAACTATTATTACCCGACTGGCTGGAAGAACTGTATTTCCTCACTCGAGGAAGACGGCTACGAGAGAACAAAACCACAGGTTTCACTCTGGCCGGGCTAGAAGACCACGGTCGGAGCGTCACGTCAGTGTCGACAATCACCAAGGTGTTCTTTGCCGTACTTGGGCTTGTGTCTTGGCATTTGGCCCTGCCCTGTGGCTTTACCGAGTCCCTTCGGAGGTAAACTGTTGTTTTCTGCTAGCGAGCGGTGTGTGTAGTAGTGCATGCGTACGTACAGTATGTTTGTATGTATGAGTGCTTGTGTACGCGTGTGCGTGTGTGTTCATGGTTGTGTGTGTGTCACCTTGGAGCACGGAATGAGTGAACAACCTTCATTGCTTCAGATAGTCTTACAAAGCACTCATGACACAGTGCCAGCCCGTCCTCGGGAAAATCGATCATTATACAACAATACACCCCAGTGTGCTTTCAAAGGCTTAACCCCAGTATCGCTAGGCACACCCCCTTTTCCAAAACACGCACACACCTTGTGGCGAAACATGAGGCGCCACTCCTAACCCTCATACACACACACACACACACACACACACATAAGAACCCACTAATTCACACACACATTGAGTATAAAGGCAGTGTTGGGTTCTGACAGTAGTGATGTCATTAGTATAGCTAGTCATTAACCCTCTCGTATTCACTGCCCCCCCCTCACCCCCCACAGCCAACGCACATACACACACACAAAAGCACACACACTGCCTTGTGTTCAGGTTCCTGAGGCAACGGAAGTTCAGTATTCATGAGAGTGACGAAACAAACATCCCTCCACTTCCGCGCTGTGATCTCTCTCTCCTCTCGGGTTCTACTGTCCTCCTCTCTCTCGTCCGGCAGTACCTCCTCTCTCTCTCGTCCGGCCGTCCTCCTCTCTCCCTCCATCTCACCACCCCACGGCTGACTGCCCCGCTGGACGGACTATTCTGCAGGGGCTATTGTTCGGGCCTGACAGCTTTTGTTCCAGTGAGAGAAAGGGGGACCCCCTAGCCCGTACACCCCCCCCCCCCCCACCACCACCACCACCCGCTCTCTCCTCCTCCATCCCCTCACACACATTCCACAAGCAGAGGGGTCAAAGGGTGCAGCTGCCTCAATAAAGAGGACGGGGGGAGGGGGGGGGGGGCTGATTCTTTCACTTTGCTCTTTCTTGCTGTTTGGACAGAATGGCAGAAAGGGACATAGAGAAAGAGTGAGAGAGAGAGAGAGAAAGATACAGAGAGAGAGAGAAAGAGACAGAGAGAGAGTGAGAGAGAGTGAGAGCAGTTTGGTTTGTGCGCAGTGTTTTGGATGGAGGTTGTAGCCCTCTGCTAAAGCCACAATCACACACAGTTGCCTGTGGACTCAACCCAGGAACATACTGCAACACCATATTAACTAATGTTCCCCCGTAACGCGCACTGCCGTACGACACACTGGGCCATGTGTATCTCATTACCAGTAGTTCCACAGAAACAGCCGTTAATCAACTAGACATTTTTGACAGCTTATAAATAACTCACTTAACTCCGTCGGTGAATAACTATGGGTAAAAAAGAAACGCGAATCCGCGACTAAAGTTTCTATTACAACTCAACATGTTTGAACAAGTCTGGATTTGTACAGCCGTCCTCCAACGGCCAGCATATAGAAAATGTGTCCCTTTTGTCCCCTCATCATTTTGAGACACTTTATTGGTGATGGTTGGGTGTATGTTGTCACAACCACTTTTAGTGATCAATTAAGGTCACCGGTTCGTTACGAACTCCCTTCACCGGGTAATTTCCGTCTTATCTAGGAACATCCATAAATTGGGGAACCAGGCAGAGATTTGTGAGCGTCTGACTGCAGGGCAGTGACTTTGGATACCGACTTTTGACATTGCTGACTTTAGACACCGTTCGCGACCTTCTCATCAGATTCAGTTGAACTGAACTTTAAACCTTCACACAGTATTACCACATACATGTTGTTGATGATAACGGGCATGAAAGAATAACACATCGGCTCCCAATTAAGCTGGCCCGAGTCTGTGTCGTTTTAACCGGTCGAAAAATGATTCGTTGTGGAACCACGTCCCCTCCCAGAAGTAGGATTCAAGTCAAGTAAAAAAAGAAACGGATCGCTTTTGATAAATGAGTTTTTTTCCCCCCAATGTTTGAAAAAGCAAACGTATGTATATAATTGAAAAGAGATGTTTTGTTTCTGAACGGAGCGTCGTGCTTCCTTTCAGACAGCATGACGGAGTGTCGCAGGTTATATTTCAGCAGGGCACGGGTGGGGCCAGTTCGCAACGCTGGCGAAGTCCCGAGAGGTTTCATGGAATCCCCGGACGCTCCGACGTCCTTCCCTCTCTTTCCGTCTCCGCCGTACAGACAGTCTCCGGTGTAAGAAAAGTATGTTGATGTTGTAAACACCTGTAAAACTAGACCCTTAAGCTAACATCCCTTCAACCCATGTTTGCTTTATGCTTTTAATTGGAATGTATCACGGAATGTACGGCGTGAGTATGAGAGAGGAGAGGGAGGAATACAGAGGGAGGCAGAGAGAATTAAAGAGGGAGACGGTGATGATATTTATACTGTATGATGTATGCAGTGGGGAGTCTTCACAAACATCTTTGAATCCACTGGCAAAGTGTAATGGAACCTTCTTTATTCTATCCTTGTGACCCGAGGGACTGCGGGAGTCTGTGTGTGTATAAACATTAGGGAGCCGTTTGCGTAACACAGCTTTGGAATATGAAACTGTTCCGTGTTTTAATCAGGGAAAGGCAGCGGTATCACCCAGGAAAATTAACAAGTTAATAATCTGAAATGAGAACTCATCCCCTCCAGCAACGCGAGCACACATATGCAATCTCTCTCTCCAGTCAATCTGCATATCCCTCTGCTGGCCCTCCTGAACTCGGGTCATATCACTCCCCGGGCCTCTTCAACTGCATTAATATCCCTCTGCTGGCCCTCTTCACCTGCATTAATATCCCTCTGCTGGCCTTCTTCACCTGCATTAATATCCCTTTGCTGGCCCTCTTCAACTGTAGTCATATCCCCCTGCTGGCCCTGTTCAACTGGAGTTATATTTTACTGCTGGCCCTGTTCAACTAGAGTTATATCCCACTGCTGGTCCTCTTCAACTGGGGTCATTTTCCACTGCTGGCCCTTTTTAACTGGAGTCATATCCCAGTGCTGGCCCTTTTTAACTGGAGTCATATCCCACTGCTGGCCCTGTTTAACTGGAGTCATATCCCACTGCTGGCCCTGTTCAACTGGAGATATATTCCACTGCTGGCCCTGTTCAACTGGAGATATATTCCACTGCTGGGCCTGTTCAACTGGAGATATATTCCACTGCTGGCCCTCTTTATCTGGACCTGCTAATTCTGGTGTTTGGCGAAAGCCAAACAAGCTCCAGGGTGCTGGGCTGAGGGCACAGGTCCCACTAGAGGACGTTGTGCCCTCATACCACCCTCATGGACTGTTTCTGAAATTTTGGTCAGAAACATGCACACCAGTTGCGCACTGGAGGTCATTTGGTAGGGCTCTGGCAGGGCTCCTCCTGTTCCTCCTCGCACAAAGGAGCAGATACCGGTCCTGCTGCTGGGGTGATCTTATTCCATGGCACAGTCCAGCTCTCCTTGTGAGTCAAAATGACCACATCCAACCTCACTGTTTGACCTCTCCTCTTCTACTTGTGCCCTAACTGATTTCAGATTCCTTCATAGGTCAGTCTCTGACGCTACACTCCGACTCTACTCTCGGTCCCTGACTCTACTCTCGGTCTCCGACTCTACTCTCAGTCTCCGACTCTACTCTCGGTCTTTTGTCTCTGTTGCGCCTTTGGCTGCATTCATGGTCTCAGCCCTGTGCCTCGTGTCTCTTGCGGTCCCCTCCGTCTTGGACCGCCCCCACCTCCCGCTCCGTCTGACTGGTTAAGCATTTGGCATGTTAATCATTCAGCCGCCATCATCAGACCATTCCCACTCAGGCGCTTTGATTTGATATGCAGATTCTTGAGTACCTTTATGCGGTTTACAGAGAAGCGAGGGAACGTCTCCCTCTATCGTTGACCTTCGCCTATCCCCATGGCAACGCCGTCTTAGGGCGATTGTCTCAGCAGCGAGTCAAGTGGGCCAATCCTTGGGTTTTAACTTGCCGCAGAAGATTTGTGCCTGTGTGTGTCTGCCAAAGCTTTTCAAAATCTAATTTAGCGGATTATCTGTCTATTGATTTCACTTAAAGTGATTTTTGTTTTTTTTGCGGGTGTTATAAAGTAACAGTGATGAGAAGACACGCAGGCACACACACACAAAGACACGCACACATTCAGACACACACAAACGAGAGAAAGTAACATGATTTTACTTTCACACGACGAGATACTATGAGGCATTCCTTCCTCAGTGGGATTGGAGGAAGTGCAATAGTCTCGCTTGAGAGAGCAGTGTGTGTGTGAGAGTGTGTGTATGAATGAGGTTTTGCATGTTGACGCGTGTCTGTGTTCTTGCTTGATAGCATGTGTTGTTGACACGTGCGTGACAAGGTGTGTATGTTCATTCAGCATCGCTATTACCTATTAATATTCTTCTAGGTGCATTGTGCTCACACAGATTGCTCACACCAGCAAAATGATTACCATGAAATTCTATGAAGACCACAGGGTCTTCCCACAAACAGACCTTTAAGCGGAGATTTATGGTTTCTACATACATTATTTAAATTCATATATATATATATATATATATAACATCAGAACCCATAATAACACAGTTTGTAGACAATGTCAAAGTAAAAAACAACACTGAATAGAAAAAATTGATAAAAATGTAATTGTTCAATATTGGATGGTCAAACTTTGAAAACACAGGGGGGCGGACCACTTCTTATTATTAAAATAAAGGACTCCAATAAAACAACCAAAAAAACATATTACAGGGCTTAGCTATTAAGAATATGACACTTGTTTTAGCTGTTAGCAGACGCTCAAACAAGCTAACTGTTTTAAGCCCAGGAATACATTAACATTTAAAGTTCTTGCTGTCAGCGGAAGCTAACTGATTAAAAGTCGGACAGAATACATTAAAGTTGGCGGCTTTAGAAGTTAGCCAAAGCTAACCAAGGCTAACTCATTGAACCCATGGAATACATTAACATTAGCCTTCTTAGCAGTTAGCCACTTCCTTTCCTACATGCTGACCTGACACCTCGTTTTCATTGTCCTTGACTTTGGTGGAGCCACAGGGTGGTCATGGTATGGTGAGTGTAAGTCCTCATTACCTTGTAAAATACCAGACTCTTTGTGTTTCATCGTCAACAGAGTATGTGCGTAATCTTCTCTCACAGGCCAAAGATCAAACAATGTTGCAGCTGCCTGGTCATCTCTCCCTGGGCCACACTAGTGTGTGTGCGTGTGTGTGTCTGCTGGAGCAAACAGACGCCACCAGTTGCCGTGGCAACGTGCAAAAAGGAGTGAGAATGGAGGAAAAAAGACAATGGGGGTGGATGGAGGAAAGACAGACAGAGCGGGAAAAAGGTGAAATGGGTGGAGGAAAGACAGAGAGGGGAAAAAGTGGGTGGAGGAAAGACAGAGGGAAAAAGGTGAAATGGGTGGAGGAAAGACAGAGGGGGAAAAGGTGAGGTGGGTGGAGGAAAGACAGAAGGGAAAAGGTGAGGTGGGTGGAGGAAAGACAGAGAGGGAAAAAGGTGAAACGGGTGGAGGAAAGACAAAGAGGGGAGAAAATTAAACGGGTGGAGGAAAGACAGAGGGGAAAAGGTGAGGTGGGTGGAGGAAAGACAGAGAAGGGAAAAGGTGAGGTGGGTGGAGGAAAGAGAGGGGAAAAGGTGAGGTGGGTGGAGGAAAGACAGAGGGGAAAAGGTGAGGTGGATAGAGGAGAGAAAGACAGGGAGGGGAAAAGGTGAGGTGGATGGAGGAGGAAGACAGAAGAGAAAAGGTGAGGTGGATGTAGGAGAAAGACAGAGGGAAATAGGAAGGAGACTATGTCGATACGTTGCCAAGCAACACCCAACAGTTATAAAGCTGGGGTAGATAACCAGTTTATAACACAGCTGGGGGAGTGTGTGTGTGTCTGAATGGGCACCGTTATATATAGAAGCGTTGAATGGACCCCTGCTGAGACAAACCTATTGGAGTGGCCTAGCTCGAAACACTGGACCACATGGGGAACCTTTATAATACTCACTCACAGTTCACACAAACTCCACACTTCATCACACAATAATGAACAACCAGACCAGTGAGTGGTGCTTAAACATTTTTGTTTGTTTTTTTAATCAACATTTTTCCAAAGCAGGAATGTTCTAGTCTTCTCCTCTCTTTAGAGGTGGTGTGTTGGAGAGAAGAGGAGGTCAAGAAGGATCATAGTGATGGAGGAAAGAAGAGGAGCAGGTTGAGGAGAGTTATAGTGAAGGGGGTGCAAGGGAAGGGAGGCTTTAGGAGGAGGTGAGGGGGGCAGAAAACCACTTTTCACACAGTGGTCTCCCAATACAAAGTCTTAACATGTCACGTACAGGAGCCAACCAGCTCTCCCTCACCTCGACCTGCTGGCACAAAGAAACACACACACACACACACACCAACGAGGGGCTGGTGGATAGGGGGGTTGGGGTACTGCGTTTCCACAAAACAAGAAACCTCTCTTTTTGAAATGAGGATCCAGCATCCATGAGTAAAAAGCCAACACACTGAGAACAGTCAAAAGCAAACAGTGAAAGAGAGAGACATCCTTTTTACAAAACACTGACCGACATCGAAACAAAACTTGAGCTTTGAGTCCAGGAGGGAGATTCTTCCCTGTGAGAGAGAAGACCGGGGGGTTGGAGAGAGGGAGCAGAGAGGGTGACAAGGAGCCATTTTGTGAAAGAGCAGCATCTTCAGAAACTCCACAAAGTCCACTGTTTGTCATGGTGGCCGGCGGCCATCTTGCCCATTTGATCATTGGAGGACTCCAAACCCACACGAAACATCAGAGCTGAGTTCGAAGCCAGAGTTTTTCTTTCGGTATATTCCTAGTGGTTTAGAGAGCTAATATTGTAGAGACAGACTGTACATAGAGACAGGGTGAACCTTTCACCCCACCTTGTCAACTTTCCTTAACACTTTCAAGTTTCAAACTATTATGTGAACAGATAATACAGGATACAAATCACATGGTAATGAGAAGGTGTATTTCACCGCAATATTCCAAATGAAGCCTTTTCGAGCAGGTACACTGTTTAGTAACACACACTTTGATTAAAGCCTTTGGAACCAACTTCCACCTTTCGAGCATGAGGGATATTTCGGAAACATAGCCCAGTGCTATACCTCCGTTTGTTGTGATATATGTGTACTTGGAAAAGCTGGTTGTGCGTGTTTGAAACATACTGGCCCACCACTTGTAGCAACAATACACGGTGGCTAGCCTGTACAGCACAATAACACGCAGCACTTTTGAGAACATCTTTGTTTACGGTCGAAGTGTGGTAAAACCAGTACTGGCCAGAGTAAGAAACAGACAGAAACTTGTTGGAGAAAAAATCACACGTGGACGCACACAAACACAGAGACATATAAACACGTGCAGGACACACACACACACACATACACACAAACACACACGGCGCACAAATGCTCCTTTCATCCTTTCATCACAGAGAGGTCGACGTAATCACTGGGGAAAAGCCAAGACTATATCAGAGATAGGGAGCAACATGAGAGCAATCAGTGTGTGTGTGTGTGTGTTTAAGGGTGTGAGAGAGCATTACTATACTTTTACTATACTTGTGACGACCAGAAGTATTGTGACCCACATAATCATGACTTGTGAAGTCATTATGCCGGTGTACAAGTGGCTTAAAATGGTTTCTAGATGGCCAGTCAGACTTTAATGTTAGGGGTTAGAAAACATGCATTTGTGAATGGAACCTCATATTGGTCACAAAACGTCCTCACAAGTATAGTAAATAGAGAGTGATGCAGAGAAATGATGCAGAAAAAGCCAGACAGTGTCTATTGCATTGAAAACCAGCAGTGTGTATTTGCGAATGTGTGTGTGTGTGTGTGTTTGTCTGTCATTATAATCAGTTATAAGTATCTAAAATATTAGGCTGTTTAGAGGAGGAGCTGGCGAATTTGAAATAACCTTGAACGATTTGTCTGGGTACCTTAAGTGTGATTTTCTCTGTGCGTGTGTGTATGCATGTGTGTGTGTGTATGCATGTGCGTGTGTGTATGCATGTGTGTGTGTGTATATGTGTTAGATTGAATGTCGCCCCTGTGTTCCACACCAAGTGCGTGCGTGTTATGTGTCTTCTCCGTATTCCACACCGAGTGTGTGTGTGTCCTCCGTATTCCACACCGAGTGTGTGTGTGTGTCCACCGTATTCCACCCCATGTCAGTGTCTGTTCCTCCACTCCCCAGTTCAGGTTCCTCACATGTTCTCAGCCCTCCATTAAAGCAACGACTCCTCTCCTTTGCCACAGTCGCTGATTTACTCTACCCTTCCCAGGGATCCTTCCCTCCCTCCCACTCCTTCTATCTCCTTCCCCTTTAGTCTTTTCTTTACTCTTTTTTATTATTATTATATATTTTTTTTTTACAAAAGTTCCACATTCAGGTTTCCCTTCTCCTCCAGACAGTGACTCCGGTTCCCGGTCTTTCATTTCATTTCATTTGGAACCCTAACCCTCGTTCAATTCCCCCCTTGCTTTTTTTTGTCTTGTTCAAAAAGCGTTTGAAAAAAACTTTCATTGATGGTTTCTACCTGAACAACTTCCACAAACGAGGTCTAAACTTCAAAACTACAGCATAGTACAAGAGCTATAAAAATATACACGGGGTGGGAGGCCCAGGGAGGAGGGGGGTTAAGGGGGAGGTGATGAGAGAGTGATGGGGAGACAAAAAGAAAAACAGGATTAAATTAATTTACAATGCGGCAGAAAGGTAGGAAAAAAGGCCTAGTTTCTAAAGAAAAAACAGGGGATAATAAAACAGCAACAGTATAACAGAAGTGACGTTTTACAAGTGGAGGAATTGAAATAAAAAAAACAATTAAAAAAACCCCAAGACATCTAGAAATTATTTACTGGATATTCATATATAATCTATGAGTGTTGATAGCGATAAAAAAAATCTCACTTTTTTAATATTCACCCACTTTTTTGTGTTTTGGTTTTTAAGACAAGTCTAAAGAACACCTGCGCAAATGCGCACATTCGCTAGCACATAGCATATACACAAAGAGAAACGCGCACACCCTAAAGTACACTAACTCTGCACACTTTTCTGTGCAACAGCAGTGTCATAATTCTGGTCCTAATCCCACACAAACCCAAGCGCACACGCACGCACGCACACACACACAACACTCACAAACATTATTAAAATATACAAGATTCTGAATGTCAAGACTCGATTGGTCAGATCTTGGGCACCTGGGCCTGATAACCCAAGCTCAGCTTTCTGAATGGACGAGAGTCAGACGCCCATTGCCCAATGAGAAACCATAAAAACACAAAGAAACTAGGATCCTTTTTGTGAGTTCTAACATCAGAGGCCACAGGCAGAGTTAGGGCCCTTCTGGGGCCAGGATGATGTGAGTGTAGGCAGGGGCACTGGAGAGACGCAGAGTTCTCTGGGTGGGTCAGGGTTCCTGTTCCTATAAGACCCTGTTGTGGGGTACGCGCGTTATGTTCATTGTGGTATTTGGGGGGGAGACAGCTGTGAAAAAGAAAAGTCCAGAGTCTCTTGCCAGTGCGGTCCAATTTGAAGGGGCTAGTGGTGGATTTACATACTAAACTCTCTGCATGGACATTACTGACACAGTTCAGAAAATCGCAGGGAGGGCATTATCTAGGAATCTTCACCACACAGATCACGTCTCAGTCAGAATAGGGCAGATCAGATCACGCCTCGGCCTGGATAGGGCAGATAAGGTCACGCCTCGGCCTGGATAGGGCAGATCAGATCTAACCGTGGTGTGGGGATCAGATACTGTATTGGGGCCTAAGAAAGTGATAGCGGGGTCCGTCGGTGGGGGACTGTTGCAGCTGGGTTCTAGGTGGTTCTGGACTGGATCAGGCAGTTGTAGGGTGGCTTGTCACGTGGACCGGCCTCATACTTTGTAGTAGATGTTGGCGGGGCTCTGGGGGGGCATCTCCTGGACGATGTAGACCGGGTGTCCGTAGTCCCCGCTCACCTTCTCGTAGTGAGGGCAGTAGGCGGAGTCCGAGGTCCGCAGCGGGATGATGATGTCACTGGGCTCGGAGCCGTTATTGTTACCGCTGCCGTGTCCGCCGCCGTGCCTCTTGGGACTGGTGAGGGAGGACAGCGACAGGGGCGGGTGGTGGGACTCCGAGTGTTTGGCGTGTCGCCGCCGGTAACACACCGCGCAGATCACGGCGGTGACCAGGAGCAGGAAGGCGGAGCCGCCCGCCGCGCCGGCGATGACGGCCACGTTGGAGGGGGGGAGGGGTCCGTTCTCGCCCCCGGCGCCGCCCGAGTCCCCGCCGCTAGGAGCCCTGGGATGGGTGGCGTTGCCGGAAACGCCTGCGGAGTGAAGGGGGAAAACACGGTGAACGCTTACGCTAGTGACCTTATGGACTGCGTGCGCCGTTACCGCAGCCTTTGGCGCTGATACAGGGATGTCCGGCCGAGCGGAGGACGTCTCGTGAGCAGAGGCTTGTCTCGCCGGGCCTTCTTCGTGGCGTAACCTCTCCTAAACGCATCACGCGATCCACGCCAGTAACCGAATGTAACGAATTGCCCGAACACTTCAGCCGAAAGTGACCGCGGCCACTCGCGGTCTGCCTCCTGACAGGACTAAGTGGACGCTATGAGAGAGTTCTGGAAGGTTCCCCTCGTGAAAGGCTGTCTCAGGCTAGCCCCCCCTCCCAGCACGCAGTGAGACGATCAAGATAACACACACTCTCCTTTAAGCCTAACGACCCCGTTTACATAGTATTAGCGACCGACACGCCAAGGAGACTCAACAGTTGGGTGGTTTCGGTCTACGGTCCAAACGGCTCCTATATAGGGTGCGCTATTTCGAGACCAGGGCCTCGCAGGGCATCCCTGCGGTCCTATGTAGTGTGCTAAGTAGGGAATAGGGTTCCCTTTGGGACGCCATCTATCGGTAGAGACCACACAGCGAGCCGGCTCCCGACCGCACGGTGCAGACCGCGCGCGTGCTCACAGACAGCACCGCGGGCGTGCTTGGGGCTTCTGGGACCCCTGGCGAGGAGCGGGGATGTTGACCGTGTGAACGCCGTCGGTGGTGGCGGTTAGGACGGTAATGCGAGGAGGAGTTATCATTATTCTTGGCACACATCCTGCCTCCCTCCGCTCGCCCAGCCCCTCTCGCTCTCTTTCTTGGTTGTTGCGGAAACAGCCCCCCCCCCCCC
>JACXGK010007125.1:0-13605 GCA_016801125.1 Novumbra hubbsi | reverse complement strand
CTTCTTTCCTTTCCTTTCACTTCACTTCTTTTTTCCCCCCTGTACTTTCCCCTTCACTCGCATCTCACACATCTCTCCCTATCCCCCCCCCCCTCCTCAACCTATAATTTCTCCTCTCACGCCATCGCTCATCCGTTTCCTTGGGTTTCCACCTCAGTCCGGAGGCCTGTACAGCATGTGTCAGAGAGACAGAACAGGCCGGCGCACTAAGACCAGGTCAACACGCTTCCTACGACAAGATAACCTCCCTCATCATCGTCATCCTCTTCACTCCGATTTACCTTCCTCCACATCCTCCTCTTCCTCCTCCCCATGGACCAATAGAAACCAGGCCGCCCAAACTAATGACAATAATAACTCTTTCAAATGGCCCCCCCCCGGTCTCCACCCACCCTCCCCGCGCTTCCCTCCACCTCCCTGGGCAGCTATTAGAGCTGCGGTGCCTCGCCTGCGGCCCTCGCTCAGAGGAGAGGAAAGGAGGCGACAGGCTGAGAGAGAGAGCGCGAGGGATGAGGGAGATGGAATTAAATAGAGAAAGCCCACAGATGTCGACGGCTCTTATTCTCCATCTGTCCCCCCCGCCCCCCCCCCCCTTCTCTACTGGTGGGCGGTTCTAGTCTCGTTGAGCAGGTTGTGGTCTGCATTCTTGGTGTGGGACGACACACGCCCCTCTTACCTGTATTTCGGGTGTTGGTGCGGCCCGCACTTTGGTCCGGTTTGGCTGGTTTCGGTGGCAGGCCATAGGGGTCTAAGGAGAAAAGGCAGGGGTGTCCCGCGGTTAGGACGGTGTTATCGCGCCACAATCTCGCCGGCGCCAAACGACCTCAACACAGGTGCGCCAAACACAGAGATACTTCGCCCGCCTTAACACCGGACCTCAATTGCCTATCAAATAAAAAAAACGAAACACTGATTTCCTTCACTGTGATTTTCCAAAAGAGCTATCCAACGAGCTTGAAATAGAATACTTAAAGAGCTCCATTTGTAAAATGACCACAATGAATATAAAACTGTAATAAAAGCCCATCAACCCCAATTACTTTGCCATCCCATCTGTCAGAGAGGCCAACGCCATACTGTACTGCTAATCTGAATTCCAAATAGCACCCTGCCCCCTTGCTAGGGCACGTCTGTTGACGAGTGCCTCGTGCGCTCGATGGCCCCTGGACTAAAGTGTACCATGACGAGATTAGGACGCTATAACATTGTTTAGCCGTGGCTGCGACAGTTCCATATAGATTTATTGAGAAGAACATAATAAAAAGGCCCTTATATTCCGTGCACACCTAACCCCCACCCCCCACCCCCACCCACCCAGAATGTGTGGAGCTATAATTCTACACTAACTGACATTTACGGAGATCCATACACAGCAGTAGGTATTATTGGTTGGCAGCCCCTCTGATGACAGACAACCAATCAGACCTGGTAGGTTTGGATCAATATGACCGCTGGGCCTTACTGAGTGATGTGCACTTGATGGTGTGTGTTTGTTTGAATACAACAAAGTATCGTGAATCAACCCCTACCCAGACGTTTCAATTCCCCTCCGACCACAACATTTACAGGGGGAATAATAACGTCTAAACATAATGCTGTCAGAAATGCATCGCTGTCTGATTCCGTATCTCACAGTTGAAGTGTACCTATGATAAAGAATTACAGACCTCTACATGCTTTGTAAGTAGGAAAACCTGCAAAATCGGCAGTGTATCAAATACTTGGTCTCCCCAATGTATATGGAGCACGCAACCTAAATTGCAATTTCGGAAAATTGGCAGCCGAGTTCAAGAAGTTGGGTAGTGCCAGCCCTCCGCTAAATGTGCATCTCTGAAGCAAAGAACGACTGACTCTGGGCACCTTACCTCCCTGGATAAATAAGGTAACAGAGCTGACAGAAGGATTTTCCGAATCACCCAGGAACCGAGTCATATTGGCGGTATCTGATGGGAACTCAGTTACTTTCCTGTCTCGTGTAGGTCCCCGCAGGAGTCTGAAATTAAACCTCTAGAAGGATCATCGATGAGGAGCAGCCCCGCTTTTCAACTGGTGTGCCAAAAGACGATCCGCCCTGTCGCCCATGCTAATAACATGTAGCACGTGAGCTGTCGCCCATGCTAATAACATGTAGCACGTGAGCTGTCGCCCATGCTAATAACATGTAGCACATGAGCTGTCGCCCATGCTAATAACATGTAGCACGTGAGCTGTCGCCCATGCTAATAACATGTAGCACGTGAGCTGTCACCCATGCTAATAACATGTAGCACGTGAGCGCAACAGCAGCCGTGCCGCATCTTCAGTGGAGGTTAAATCCGGACTGCAAGTACAAGCGTCGTTTGTACAGCACCTGTGATAGAACAGGGGAGCATTGGTGATCTGGTTTAAGGATGGCTTCAGAGAGTTCCTCTAACTTGACCATTCGAGCTTTGTTCACCTGGGAGGAGCAGGAAATAATTATGCCCTGTAGATAGGCCTTAAGAGATGCCCTCAAGAGAGGGTGAGAAGCAGATTCAGCCTGATTTGAAAAATGAAAATGATCTATGGAAGTGGAAATGAGGGCCCAGAAGGCGGCAAGAGAGTTAAACCTCCAACAGGGAGGAGAACGAGGTGGTTCAGACAAGACTATGTCAAGGGCCAGGGGGCCGTGACCAGATATTGAGAGGAGTGCGTAAATATTCAGAGGAGGTCACGTTGAGAAGCAACGGTTGAATAAAAACCCAGTCAATACGAGGGGAAGAGTGATGCACATGAGAGAAGGTGTACTCTCTCGCCCAGGGGGTTCCGGAACCTCCAAGGATCCACAGACCCTTTCTCGTCATGATATCTGAAAAGGACTTTGACATTAGCGGAGGGTAGTCATAGTTCTGGGTTTAGGACGCTCCAGAGCCAGATCAACAACACTATTCTGATCCCCCACAAATTTGAATAGCTGGGTGTTAAGATAAGGGATTTTCCCCTAACAACCCATTGACAAATTCAACAACATTATCAAAGTTGGGAGCGTATGCACTGACCAAAACTACTGGTGTGTGCAAGATGGTGCCCGTGACGACCAAATACCCATTACGGTCACAGAGGTCACATCACTAGCCGAGAAAGGAATTCTATGGCCAATCAAACTTCCCAACACCTCCGGCCTGGAGTTTTGCAGCATTGAGAGATCCTCAGCGCATAAATGAGTCTCTTGCAGAAATCCCACGTCCGCATTTAGCTTCAAGTGAGAGAAGACCCTAGATCTCTTCACAGTAGTATTCAACAATTTGGTATTCCAAGGAACAAACCTTATAGGAGAGCGCCCTCCTAGCCCAGCGATACCAGTGCTAGTTTGTTTTGTAGTGCGCTTGTGTCTCAGACTATGTAACACTGAAATGAAGAAGGTAAGAGAAAACTAGTCAAAATGTTTGGTGTGGAAAGAAGATGAACGCAAAGCAAAAATTAGCTGAAGCACGGGAGGCCTTTGCGTGTGTCTACTCTCTCCACAGGCTAGACCGGATCTTCCTTATCTCAACAATTTTAGCACTAAACACATAGCACTCTGGATCTCTTCCGTCCCCATGCACAGCCATCTAGATAACCGCTAGCTTACTTGCATGCTAGTGTGCGTGCGTGTTCCTTTGGATGTGCGAGTGTCTAAGACATTGTGTGTCTGGGTGTGTTTGGGTCCAAGCAGAGCTTTGATGTTATCTCCAAGAGGCAGCACCTCGTTTGTTTTGACGACAAACCAAGAAGACGTGACCTTTTAGGGGAGGGTGGGGGGGTGGGGTGGGGGGAGGGTGGAGGGATAGACAAGAGTGGTGAATGCCAGTTAGAACAGAGGTGACCAGGATGAGAGAGAGAGAGAGAGAGAGAGAAGAGGAAATGAAGAAAAAGAGGGATGAAGCTAATGATGCCAGTTTGTTTTTCTTTCAACCAGCAGTGAAAGAAAGGATGAAGGAGAGCATAACGAGGCGTCGGAGGGGCTGTTGTCTGGCTGGGCTTTGGGGAGAGGCACACAGACCCAACCTGTCAGGTGCTGTTGTCTGGCTGGGCTTTGGGGAGAGCCACACAGACCCAACCTGTCAGGGCATCCACAACAACACACTGATCGCTGATAACACTTAGAGGAAATGGGTGCGTGAGCAATAGAGGATTCTATTATGAGGAGCAAAGAATCGGGGCATAGGAAATAGTACTGGGAACGGGGGGGGGGGGGTGCCTATGTGAGTAAAACATTTGACAATCAATATGTTGTGTGTGTGTGTGAAAGAGTCTGTATGTGTACATTTCTGCTGACTGGTGTATGTACTGAAGTGTGACTTTCATCTAAGAAATTGACCCTCTCCATCACCCAAGGACAGACAGAGGGGGGCCCGATAAGCTTACAACTTCGTGTTAGGCGGCCGGTGACGTTAAGGATGTAGAGACTCCCTACAATACAGGACCAGTGATGTTAAGAACATAGAAACGTCATACATTAAAGGGTCAGTGATGTGAAAGACATAGAAAGCCCATACATCCCATGGCCGGTGATGTTAAGGATATAGAGACTCCCTACAATACAGGACCAGTGATGTTAAGAACATAGAAACTTCATACATTAAAGGGTCAGTGATGTGAAGGACATAGAAAGCCCACACATTAAATGGCCGGTGATGTTAAGGACATAGAGACTCCCTACATCCCGGGGCCAGCGAGGTTAAAGACAGAGACTCAGTACTGGGGTGAAACAGAGCACGTCGTGTATGTGAGAGCACAGAGAGAGCTGTTGGCGAGACAGGCGTTTAGTGAAGACAACAGGCCTCATTAGAGTTCTGTGATCATGGCTTCTGCACCAGCCCTCAGCCTCTAGTCAACACTATACACTTATAAGGACAATACAATGATGTGTGTGTGCTTGAGAGAGAGCAAGAGAGAAAGAGAGAGTGCAGATTGAGACTAAGAGAGGGGAAAAAGAGAGAGAGAGGGAGACAGAACAGTGGGAGTGATGAACGAGTGTTTATTTCGGGCGTCTCCATACTCACTCTGCCCCACTTTGAGGACCACCTTCATGCCCTGCGTGGCACACACGCCTCCCCTCATGCTCTCCAGGCCCTGGCGCGTCCCGTCTGACGTGGCTGGAGGGGGGGGAGAGAGAATCCAACAAATCAGGACATGTGTACATGCCTCCCTCATAAACACGCTGACATACACGTGCCCATTCTCTCCTCTCACAAAGCCTACCATTCACACGACCATTAGGCAACCGGGTGGGTGGGGGGGGGGGGGGGGGGGGGGGGGGGGGGGGGGGGGGGGGGTGATTGACGTCCGCGGACGCAGTGATTAAACCCGCGCGCGCTGTGTGAAATGTCACAGTCCTACAAGATGCCAGGCTTTTAATAAGTCCTAATGTCTCAGCCCACCGGATCTCATTTGACAGCCTAGTGACTGAGCTCTGTGGACTCAATCACTAATGCACACTAATTAACCGCAATAAACTGCCCCGATAAAGAAATCTGCTATTTAGACTGGACAAACACACTGGAGGATGTGGGGGGGGGGGGGGTGTTTGGTTCCCCACAGGTGTGGAAGCTATTAATATATATATTTTTTCTATTAAGATTCTTGGACAAAATCATAACAGATTCACATCTGTAGAAGTTCTTAAACAGCCTCCCATTCCAAGCCTGCAAACCCGTCCAGTGGGTCGGTGGTTCTCAACACGGGCGACGATTCACAAGGGCTCGATGAGGCGTTTAGGAGTTTAAATGAAGTGTGCGAGCTCAGGGACCCTCTGGAGTAGGAGGCCCATGGGGGATTAGAACCCTAACCCCGGCTCCTAGCGCCAGATCAGAAATACTGAAAGTATGCTATGTGCTTTCGCTCTGTCTCTTCTTCTCGCTTTCTTTACTTTTCCCTTCGCCCCTCGGGGGGAGAACGGAGCCTTTTCTCTCTCTTGGCTTGAGGCTAAGGATTAAGGTGTTTGAGGGGGAGGGGGAAAGGGGATGGGGGGGGGGGAGCCTAACACCTCACAGCTCTCCGATGCCGGCCACCTAGCGGAGGAGAGGAGTCAGCAGAGGGCAAGGACATTAAGATGGAGGAGAACAAAGAGGAGGGTGCTTGAGAGGGCAAGAAGGAGAAAGAGGAGGCTAGCTGAAGGAGGACAGGAGATGGAGAGCCAGGAGGACACCACCGGAGGTCAGAAAGGAAAGGAGGGAGAAAGAGGAGCAGAGGATTAATAGACAGCTGGTTTTCTATTAGAGCAGTGTGGTGAGTGTCACGGAGAAGAGAGATTAAATGAGAGACGGAAACGGGAGCGGAAGACAAGGGGGAGGATGAAGAGGGAGAGGATGATCGCATGTGACAAGCTGTTGCTGACATGACTGAGATGAGGCTGAGAGGGCAAGAGGGACAGAAAAAGAGCGAGACAGAGTGTGTGAGAAAGAGTGTGGGAGAGAAAGAGAGACAGACGGAGTGGGAGAGAAAGACAGACAGACGGAGTGCGGGAGAGAAAGAGAGAGAGTGCGGGAGACAAAGAGAGACAGGGAGAGAATGAGAGGAAAGAGCAATAAAAGAGAAGAAAAACAGAAGGATTATGCAAGTAGCAGAAGAATTACATAAACCACATCACACTGAAACACACATGGAGAGAAAGTGTGAGGGAGGGAGAGAGGAGGGTGGAATAGAGGAGGAATGGGTGAAAGGGGGAGGGTGGGGGTGAAGGAGCGAGAAGCAGAGAGAGGAAAGATTGCGGAAGGCAGGATGGGAGTGGGGGTAATTGAGACAGTGGTCAGCGGTGATGTGGGGACGTAGAGCCCACGAGGACGACGCCAGGGGAGGACGACCATCTCTCCACCCTCATCCACTAACCAAACACCAGGGCGTGAAAACCCGACCGCTGTCCACCTGAATCCTCCGGACAACTGTGTGTGTGTGTTCCCATCTCCAACGCGAGACCGGTTTCTTGACCCACTCAAGTCATCTGGAGTGACAGACATCGGCCCGGGCAGCCCAACGCACTTCAGGCCAGAACACGCACAGAAGGAACGACCCGGTAAAGGACCCGGAAGCTCTCCTCGCCGTTTTCCGAGTCAAGGGTGTCGGGATGAGTGCATCTGTGGCGCAGCCGAATCCGCCGGGTTTCCCTTAAAGACTCCGTTTGTACGGCTTCAACCCGCTCGGGGGGTGGGGGAGGGGGCTCTGAGGAGGAACTCCTCCGGCAGACGGCGGGCAGATTAAAGTACGGCAGGATGAGAGGGACGAGGCACGCAGCGAAAAGAGCCGATTAACGACAAAACAAACTAGCAAACAAACAAGAGGGGGGGAACAAAGACGAGGGAAAGGAGGCCTGCGCTCAGACGCGTGGATCCGTCTTGTCTCCCACGCTTGCCGCCGGTGTGTGTGTGCGTGTGTCGCGCTGTTGTTGTTTAGAGTAATGAACACACGCAGGCAGAAACACGGATACGCGAGTGGGTGTTTGGCCCCAGGGATAGACATCACAAATTTTTTTTACGGCTGAAGCGATGGTGTGTGAACGCGCGCGTTGTGTTTCAATCTTAATGAATAAACGTGGAACCGCTGACCTTGTAAACTGCTCTTAGTTCCAGTTGTTCGGTTTTTTCGGACCACATTTCCAAAGTAATTTACAAAAACAAGGCCTCACACACACTCAGCTAAGGCTGATGCCAGCTGCGTGTGTGTGCGCACGTGTGTGTGTTCAGATCCACGCGCGTGAGTTTTCATCCTTAATGAACTAAGAACATTGTAGCAGGAGAGTGCAGGGTGGAGACAAAGTTTGTTAGTCAGAAGACGAGGGAGATAATTGCTGTTCCCATGGTGACTTGGAACCGTCCTCCACCGGGAAGTCAGAGTCTACATGCCAGAGAGATGAGACGCTTTATCGCTTGTGACCCTCCCTAGAGAGACCGTGTGCACGCACGCACACATCACACTCCATATTTCCTGTAACTTCTGCACCTCTCAACACTCAATAACTCAACACTTGAAAACCTCCGTATGACGCAACGACAAAGTGATCACAAAAACCATTACCCCCCGCCTGACGGCCAACCTCAACATATACAGCTGTGCACTTAAAACAAAAAGGCCTTTATATAAACTGGCTAAATTCAAGACCAGACAAAAGCATTATTTTGAGCCATAACACAAGCCAAGGCGTAACCGCGGCGATCTTGCCTTGCATGCATTCCGTCAGGCTGGAAACACAGAAATACACACAGACAATTAGTTCCAACATGGCGGGAGGTTTTCCTAAGCTGTTTCTCGATAGAGGAGATAGAGAAAATGAGTTTTTCCATCATAACAAACAATAGGGGAGTGTTTACTGGGGTTGTGGTACAAAGTGTGCGCGTGTTTGTTTGTCGGGGTCTGTGTGTGTGTGTGTGTGTCTCAGCGGTACCAAAATGGTTGCTAACAAGGCCTGTCTGCAGTGAGTACGTGTACGGATAGGATTGTTTTCGGGGAAAAAAAATCGAATTTACCAGGGTCTTTGTATGCGTGGTTCACCACATGGACGCAACAAATCCATCGGGATAAAGTACATCATGGAAAATCCCACTCAGTGCGTCCAAACCTTTGACGGGTACCACATATCTACCTGATATATACGGATGGATGACAAATGAACGGAAAGAAATGAGTGGAGGAATAGAACGAACGGAGATGCCGCCATGATACAATTAAACATTAGATCCTATCATCTCATCAACGTGGGATGTCTAAGGAGACCCGGCCTACCTCGATTTGGGATCACCATGGTAAAACAAAAGGATCGGAAGTGTTAGACAGCGCTCTTCACCACCATCAAAACCCCAAATCAGGGAACACATTTTGGAACAAAGGCATCCCATCCCCTCCCGTAGTGTTCCAGAGACTGATAGAATCTATTTCGAGGCACATTGAAGCCGTTCTGGCCACCTTACCATAAGTTGGTTTTTCCCTTCAATTTGCCACCCGTCGATGCATACATGGTTAATATTCCGCTTGAATATCTTTTGGTAAAATACACTGCAGTATGTGGCTTGCAGTTAGGCTAAATGGAATTTAGAGACTGGAGACAGACCAGGGATGTGTTGGTGTTTAGTTACGCTACTGTCCGTCCAGTTCCACATCAACACAACAGTCTCATGAATCTATACATTAGGCTAGCAAGGCCATTTTCCTGTGAGATCCTTACTTCTCCCTATGTGATTATGTGAACAGGGCCTGGTGTGTTTGAGTGTCTAAATGTTCTCAGTCACTGCCCAGGTTGACAGTCACATGCATTCACACATACACGCATTCACACAGAATGTTATAAACAGTAGGGTGGTTTGTGTCCTGAATGCTGATTTGATGATGACCATGTATGCATGTAAACCACGGGTATGACATCATCTTTTGGGGGTTTGTGATATACTGCCAATATACTACATGTCTTTACACAGCTCAGGATGCGTTGTGCCTAAGAACGGCTCTCACCCATGGTTTATTGGCCATATTCCACACCAATCCTCTTATAGACATGACAACACATTACCTAAAGCCCCAAAGATGACAGAGAGAGATAAAGATGGAGAAACAGGCAGAGAGGGAGACAGAGCGAGAGGATAGAGACAGAACGCGAGAGACAGAGAGAGAGTGAGGGGGAGAGAGATCCAGCGGGTGAAGCCCGGTGACGGCAGCTTTATGGTAATGATCTCAGTATCTCCTCACGGCTCGTGTGCGGTTCCCCTCCGCGCTCGGATGACATTTTGATTCCAAGCAGTTATTCACTTTCCGTCCATCGTACTCCATTACCGTCACCCTGTGACCTCTCGCCCCTCGCTCTCTGGAGGTGCTGTGGGTGGGAGGGGGTAACGTTCTATTAACCCTTGACGCACTCACACACACACACACACACACACACAAACACGGATGGAGCACTGGGACCCTGGGCTCTTCCACGGAGGGCACGCAGAAACCCACCGTGGAACGCGGTTCGAATGCCTGCCTATCTACGAGGCTCTAAACCGCCGTCTGATGGAAGTTTTTTCCGATACGCCGCAAGATTCCGCGCGCGTCCGTGATGTGTTTATCGTGTTGGGTGAGAAGGGAGATAGAGGGGAAATTGTCATTGTAATGCAAATCCTAATTCTATTGTAACCCAGCAGCCTAACAGACGGCTTCCGTCGAGACAACGCGGAGACAAACGTGCCAAGTCTCTATTGTGTTCTACAGTGGAGTGTCAATTTATTGGAACCGTTCGGCAGATAATGTGTTGGATGCCGTTCAACCGCAGAATGAGCCAGGTGTGTGTCTGTGTGCTCATGTGTTTCCAAAAGTGTGTGTGTGTGTGTGTGTGTGTAAACCTGTTTTTTTAACCTCTAAAGAGTAAGAGTATTACTGTTCCCACATCAACACTCAACTGAGACATCTGACACCCAGAACAATTCCTGTCAGTTGGTCCGAGCTCAAGTAGAGTTGGAGATGTAGAGAGTGAGATATGAAAGGGAGGGAGAGAAACAGATACATAATGACTAGAGTGCGAGAGAGAATTCAAGAGAAAAGCAACAGACAGGCAAACAGATGCGGTCAGACCAGCAGACAGATGCAGGACGAACCAGCCCCAGAAAACTAGGAGCCACAGTGACTAAAAAGAGTAGAGAGGATTGCTGATCCAAGACTGTAGTAACACTGAGGGAACTTGTGGGATGCCAGCAGGGAATTAGCCCAGCTAGGAGACTAAAGTGGGTTCAAGTCCTTGATTCATCAAATGCATTGAAGAGGGATTGTGTGTTCATGTTTTACTATATCCACAAGGAGAGTAAAATTCCATTTAAATAAAAGGCTATTTTAGGCTTAGGGTGAGATTGAGGGTAAAAGTCAGACTTGAGGTTGAGGTAAGAAAGAGTGGAAGTGATTACGGTAATAGATTGGGGTGAGGTCAAGGAAAAAAACGTTGGGGTCCGGTTTAGCTCGGTTGGTAGAGCACGATCATTTCAAAATCAAGGTTGTGGGTGAGACTCCTGGACGGGGCAGTACTAGAAAGTATGGAAATGTGTGCACTTGCCATAAGCTGATCTGAATAAAAGAGTCTAAATAATTTACATGTCACCATCCTACAAGGTACAGCATGTTTGTGTATCGAAACCTCCAACCTCCAACTACGTTCCTCAGCCGAGATCGAAGTCTGTCGCATCGTGAAGATTGCTTGTGAGTGAGCCGGGGCACATGAATAAAATATATTGTGGAAGAATGAAAACCTTGAAGGTCCTGTCTGAAGTTTTCTATTATGATATCTCCCCCTGACAGTTGGTTTCAATAGACAGGGCTCTTCAATGTCCTTCAATTCCCGCAACACCTGAAGAGCTTTGAGGGAGGTATAGAAATAGATTGAATAGATCGGATTCATGTTCTCATTAACTCGGTATTGTACAGACATTCCAGGAAGTGCATCACATTGTGACGAGCAGCAGCAGGAAACCCCACTTCAATGTCCCATTCAGTTGGCTGAATGACGGTCAACAGTGGATTACACTGAACAAATATATGAACGCGAGACGGAAAGTGCGGGGCCCGTTCCTCGTGAGCCGTTATGGTCTCTCAAATGCGCTGCATACATTTGTCTGCATCGTTCTCCGTGAGTATTTTATAAAGCAATCCGTCCACATGACAGATGAGGCATATCGAGAATCTGATTCGAAAGCATGATCAATTCTCCGGCGCGCCTTGGGGTGCATACTGGGGACAATGAAAGACCTCTCGAAAAACAGTTTTGTCACAATGCAATGCCACATGTGTATCAATTAGTGAGGCAACATGGAGTTGGCACGCCGACTCCTGGAATATCTACCAGAGCTGTTGCCAGAGAATCGAATGTTAATTTCTCTGCCACGAGCCAACAGCGCTTTAGAGGCTTTGGCAGAACGCACAATCTCCCTCACAACCGCAAAAACACCGGAAACCACATCGGCCTGGACCTCCTCACCCTGGCCACCTCACCCACGGGGTTGTCGGAGAACCACCGCCCCAGCAGCAAAGGTAAGCGTAGGTTTGCGCCAGCGAAGAATTTGTGGAACCTCGTCGGGGAGGCTGATCTGCGTGAATGTCGGGCCTCACCGGGGACTGTCCCCAGCAGCAGTTTGGCTTAGTAACCGACTTTGGCGGGAAACCCTTTGATGGCCACTGGCACGCTGGATGAGTGTGCTCTTCATGGATGAATCCCGCTTTGAGCTTTTCCGGCAGATGGAAGACAATGCGATGTCGCCTTTATACTGCCGTCCTGTGTAGCTGCGTACAAAGTCGTTCGGAGGGAGAAAGAGCAGTGCCAGGCGTGGAACTGAAAATACGGTATCCGTGTGGCGGTGCTTGTGTGCTGGCCTGTGTTTTCTCTTCGCGACTGCGAGTACCATACACACCACAGTTGAAAAGTTTGGGATCACATAGAACTTTCCTCGTTTTTCGAAAGAAAAACTATATTTTTGTCCATTAAAATAAGATCAGATTGATCAGGAATACAGTATGGATGCTGTTACTGTTCTAAATGACTCTTGTAGCTGGAAATGGCAGATTTTCAATGGGACATCTACATAGGCGTACAGAGGCCCATTTTCAGCAACCATCACTTCTGTGTTCTAACGGCATGTTGTGTTTGCTAAACCAAGTTAATCATTTTAAAAGGCTAATTAATCATTAGAAACCCCTTCTGCAATTACAAAAGCACAGCTGAAAACTGTTGTGGCAATTTAAGAGGCAATAACGCTATCCTTCTTTAGACTAGTATCTGGAGCTTGAGCACTTTTAGGTTTGATTGCAGGCTCAAAATATCTCTCTTTTGAAACACAGCAGTCTATTCTTTTTCTTCGAAATGAAGGCTCTTCAATGCACGTAATGGGGAAGATACCGCAGATCTGGGTCTGACTGGAAAAGAAGAGGATTGGGAGACCCCGGTGCAACACGGAGCAAGAGGACAAATAAATTAGTGTCTAGTTTGAAACAGGTCCTCATCAGGAAGCTTTGTGAAATATTAACCACCAAACAAAAGTCTCAACCTCAACAGTGAATAGCAACATTTCTAGGTGACCAAACTTTTCAAAAATAGTGGAGGTCAATTTTGTAGGTGCATCTTCAAATCTGAAACAGAATGTCTGTGTTTGGGAGGGTATGAAACAGAATGTCTGGTCTGGGACGGTATGGAACAGAACGTCTGTGTCTGGGAGAGTATGGAACAGAGCGTCTGTGTCTGGAAGAGTATGGAACAGAGCGTCTGTGTCTGGGAGAGTATGGAACAGTGTGTGTCAGGAAGAGTATGGAACAGAGCGTCTGTGTCTGGAAGAGTATGGAACAGAGCGTCTGTGTCTGGAAGAGTATGGAACAGAGCGTCTGTGTCTGGGAGAGTATGGAACAGAGCGTCTGTGTCTGGAAGAGTATGGAACAGAGCGTCTGTGTCTGGGAGAGTATGGGACAGTGTGTGTCGGGAAGAGTATGGAACAGAGTGTCTGTGTCTGGAAGAGTATGGAACAGAGTGTCTGTGTCTGGAAGAGTATGGAACAGAGTGTCTGTGTCTGGAAGAGTATGGAACAGAGTGTCTGTGTCTGCAAGAGTATGGAACAGAGCGTCTGTGTCTGGGAGAGTATGAAACAGAGTGTCTGTGTCTGGGAGAGTATG